>JABKKP010000122.1:0-187979 GCA_013624355.1 Fusarium caatingaense
CTCTTCTCTCTTCCTCCCCCCCCACTCACAACCAAAAAAGGGTCGCAAAGATTCACCTGGAGGATATCGTCTTGTCTTGTCCTAAAAGAAGGACATATTTCTCTTCACGGGCCCATTTTGTCAATCTTTCTGTTGTGCGTCACTCTCTTTTTCTTTCTCTTTTGCTCTCTATCTCTACGCTCTTTTCGTCACTCTCTAGCCAAGTCGAATCGATACACAAGAAACCAGGAGCCGTTATTCTCCTCACCTTTCTATCTCGTCGAAATTCCCGTTACGAGTCCATTCTTTATCTACCGATTTCCTCCGATCAATACCGTAGCCATGTTCAAGCGCTCGTTTAGGTCGCAAGACCCCGGCCGTGTCGACAAGGCTGCGAGACTGAAGAGATCGGGCGCTCACCGGGATCAAACGAAGATGTCGAAGTTGCAAAGATCGCTCAATGAGCAGGACACTATTCCGCAAAAGTCCGCACCTACCGCCGCGCCTGCACCCTCGCCCATCGTCACCCTGACGGTTGGTCGAGATGGCCGGCTCTTTGCAGCACACGAGGAAGTGCTCCGCCAGTCGCCCTTCTTTGAAGCGGCTCTTCGCGGAAACCACTTCGAGGCACAGAGCAAAAGAATCTCCCTTCCCGACGAAGAACCCGAGGTGTTCTCCGCCGTCCTCGAATATCTCTACAAGGGTGATTACTACCCACGTCTGCTTCACAACAAGCAGCGCAACTCTTGGGAGCTAGAGGACCAGGCACGTACACCTCACACCTCACCTAACCCCGAAACCGGAGGTGGCCGCGCAGGCGACACGTCTGAAGCCACCATTTATCTGTCGAGTCTCGACATGGCCATCCTCCGCGACACGGTCGTCTACTGTGCCGCGGACCGATATGGCCTTGAGGAGCTAAAGCGTCTGGCCCTGCGCAAGCAGGGACTGCAATCCGGCATCGATGTCGGGACCATTATCAGGTCAGCTCAGTACGCCTATGCCCATACACCCGACTCAGACAGCCGTCTGCGCGCTCACTACCTCGCCCTGATTATCCGCTGTCGCAAGACCTTCAAGCGCAGCGGGACCATGCAATCCGAGATGGAAGCGGGCGGCAGCAAGCTATTCTTCGACCTGTTTGTGGCCATGTGTAATCACCTTGACGACGTCATTGACGTGAGCAACGCTCGCACGCCCAAGACTGTCTGAGGCGATTCAAGACAAGCCAAACACACACATGTATAACCCCTCAAACAGGCCTCCAGATGCCTCGTGTGTTTGATCATCGCTGGAGGACATAACAAACAGAATACCGCCAAAGCCGCGAAAGTACAGAAAACCACAAAAAAAAGTGATGCTTATGGAAAAAGTTGGAATTCGGCGTTCGGCGCTTTTCATGCTCCATCATCAGATTGACGTCCTAAGGAGCTTTGTTTTATTACATTACTCCCCTTCTGCGAGGTTGGCCGACCGAATTTTGATGATACACGAGCTGAGAGGATCTAATCCAACGCTATAAGAAGTCCCTCACATCCTCTGCTCACTTATTGTGCGATTTCGTCTATCGCGAGTTTCTTGTTTTGTTTTGTCATTGTACAACTCTGCTTTGATACCCAACTCACACACCCAGGTACTGGGACATTTCCTTTCCTCTACACACTCTACTCTGGCGTTTTGTTATCCACTAGAAAAAGACCCGGTTGTCTTTGGTTTCAACACCAGAGTTTTGGAATGGGGGGAGATTTGGGAAGGATTGGAACGCTTGACTGCTGTTTCTATACCCGCGAGCAAATGTCACCGAAATTGGCACAAAGCTTGCATTTGCACCATCACGGAAAAAGAAGAAAAAAAGGATCTATTCTGGTTTTGTTGGCTGTTTTTCTTGGCTTCCGCGTTTGCACAGGTGTTTTCTTGATTGAACAATGCTTACTAGAACGCGAAACGGATACAAAAACATCTCCTACTCTGGACTTTTGCACTACCAAGGGGGAACGCCTGGAGAACGGAAGGCTTTAATATCTTACTCTGCATACTGCGTATGCGTCCAGTCTTGACTAGTACTGGGGATCACGTTCCTCTCTTGGTTGCTTTTGGTTCGCATCGAGACTGATACCCCGAACCTCGTCCTGTTTTTTTGGGCCTGCTTTCCATGCTGTTTTTTTGTTTGCTGGAGGAGATGGAATATTTTGGGAAGATCCTTCTTGCATGGTTTTATTGGGAGCGGCAAGTCGCCGATGAGAATGAAGTTACGATCTTGATGATTATTAACAACTTGGGATCGTTGAACGGTCCTCCCTGGCGCTTTGCACCAGGGTCGAGGTAATGAGAAATTCGGCCACCTCACTTTATGTTCGTTGCAAATGTGATGTCTTGTGTATTGTCAATACTTGCTGAACTGTTGATGTCTGTATACTTAGGCGATAGGCTTCTCCCATTCGACCTCCAACTTCTCAAATGTACCTTCAAGGTCCTCCTTGATGTTCTTATGAGGGTCAGGTCTAGCCACAGCTGCGGAAACCTCAAGCTCCCATCCCTCACCACCGTTATCACCATACACCCAATTAGTCTGTCTCAATGGCGTCTTCTCGCCATTCTCATCAACCCTGTAGATCCAGAGGCACACGCCTAGCGCATCCTCCACCTTCATGGCCTTGATCGTAACGCTCTTCTCACCACTCTTAACCCCAGCCTCATCGTTAGGCCCAACTGCCTCAACGCTCCAGTCGGCCCATGAATCGCATGTCACAGTTGAGTAGCGCGGGTGCTCGTTGTAAAGCTCGATGCCTGTCTTAATCCATTTGCGGGGAGCGCCCGGGCTGGCGGGCTTGGTGAAGGTGAGAAGGAGACAGGCTTGGTCGTATTGATGGACATAGGTTGTGCGGAAGGTAATTGTTGCGGAAATGAAGTGCTTTAGAGGAGCGATGGAGTGAGGGTGGAAGGGAGCTGTTTTTATTAGTAAAGATCTCTGTATGATGAAGTTTGTTTGTCTTATGAGACTGGTGATGGCAGGGTAATTGGTGTGAGTGAGGGGTTCGAGTGAGGACAGACCTGTAAAGACATCCGTGGAAGGAGGCTGCTTCCAGACATCAGTGCCCGGCTTAGCTCTAACAGTAAAAGGAGTCTCCATCTTGTATCACGAATAGTAGATGAGTATAGGATGAGATTACTTCATTAATGTATGAAAGGGACAAGGTGATGTCTTTATAGTGCTTGTGAAACGATGTCTTTAAGTCAACCGCGGGGCAACCCTGACGTAATTGGACCAACACGAGCGGAGACTCCGCCATGCATGTTGAAGCTATTGGTAAAAAGGGTATTTAATAAAGCCTTTGTCTACGGTTAATTCTGGAATTGTCATGGTCTTTTGACAGGTAGTGGAGCTTGGGGAGCGAAGCTGAAAACGCGGTTAAAAGCTACCGTGGGGAGGGAAGTTGGGTTTGTTACTGCTTTTGGAACGGCATTTGATGTGTTGCCTGGGGTAGAGAGAGAGGCAGCTGACACGGAGGAACTATAGTGCTATTATAGGACAAAATAGAATGAACATTTTCTGGAGTCCATTTAATTAAGAACAGAGTGAATATCTACCTGTTCCGGAGAGAGATGTTTGTCGTAATGAGTGACCTCTGGATTACGTTCCTCTTACCCTATGCCTGTGCCTCGGCGAGTTCTGTAGAGCTGCCTGTGGGCATCTAGTAAACACGGCGCCTAAACTTCAAGAGACTAAAGTAAAAAGCCTGGTTTTATAGCACCCCGTAGCCTGATTGCCAAATTAATATGGCATGGATAGCGGACAGATTCCGTTCCATCCGCGTGCCTTCTGTAGCAGGCTAGGTGGGTAACAGAAGAAATATCCTCTGAGACTTAGGCTACAGAAATAAAGTAGCCTAAATAATAGTCTAAGTTAGCATAAGATCACCAAGTTATTTCGTCCCTTATGCTTTCAACGGTCAGTTCTTCCGACACCCTACGGCCAAGGTTCACTGTCGCTGTACCAAGGTTTCATGGCGTGCATGGTAATAAGCTTCCCTGTATAGCGGATAAACTGCGGAACTAGGTCGTCACCAACCATTCCATGCAACGAGACCATCAACAGGACAAAGACTAACTCTCAGGACTTTTCTTCCTTTTTCCCTGTATCTTCCATTCAGAGAGAGGATCATTTTGCAAGAAATAAGCGATTTTAAGACGGGAAAAGACCGTTCAAAGAGAAATAGTCGACGCCGATATACCACCCAAAAACTGTCGCGCTGGTGTTCGAACCATCACTGCCTTGGCTCTGACTCAGTTTTGGTGCGGCCATTGTTACGCGAGTGAAAACTCTTCCCCACTTGACCATAAAGGCTCCTCTTCCACAAAAAACACCCCGCTTCCCTCCCAACTCACGATTTTCTTCGCCAGTATCTCTCCTACCAAACGCGACCCTTCTCACTACGCATTTCCTTATCGCGATAATCTTTTTTTCTTATTGGATTTCCATAGCTGCGCTCTGCTCAGCAGCACTCGATATCGCGATCTTGAAGTGCTTATATAGCCTCTTCAAATTGGCTAGTTTGAAGGCCCGGGGGATGTACAGAAGGTTGGTTGCTGCAGGACTTATACAGATTTTCTTCCACTTACACGATATTTACAGTATCTAATACAATGTCGTCCTTTCTTACACCACCAAAATCGGGCCCCTCGGGGCGCCCTGCCGCCAAACCGCGATTCGCCAAGCCCAATCCTGTCCGAGCCATGCGCGAACGAGAAGAAAGGCGAGCAGCCGCTTCAGCAGCCCAATCAAATAGTTTACGAGTCGCTGCAGTAAATCGAAATGCTGCACTTGCGAGACCGAACCGCCCACAATGTCCCAACAAAGCCTGTCCCAAACCGAATGTCGTTGATGGCACATGTCAAACCTGTGGTCGTATTTCGGATGACAGTAATATCGTGGCGGAAATCACTTTCGGAGAATCTTCTTCGGGTGCTGCTGTAGTACATGGTTCTTATATCGGTGCCGATCAGGCGGGTGTTCGTAGCATGGGACCCGCGTTCCGACGAGTTGGTGGATCAGAGGACAGAGAGAAGAGCATTCGGGAGGCAAAGGGATTGATGCAGGGTTATGCGCAACAACTTAATGTCAGTGATAGTCTGGTCACTGCAGGAACACAAGTTTTCAAATTGGCTTCCATGGCAAACTTTATCCAGGGTCGCACATTAGCCAGTGTTGCAGCTGTCTGTTTATATGCTGCATGCCGAGCGGAGCCGCCCTGTAAGGTCATGCTTATCGATTTGGCGGATTTGGTACAGCTCAACGTCTTCAAGCTGGGCCGAATTTTTAAGAAGCTCAATGAGGTGGTGCCAATCGGCAATGACGGTCTCATTCCTGTGTACCCGGAGGATCTTATCTGGCGATTTGCGACAAAGATGGAGTTCCACCAAGACACTGCCAAGGTTGCTGAAGATGCTGTCCGTTTGGTCAAACGAATGAGTCGAGATTGGATGGTCATGGGTCGTCGACCTTCTGGTATCTGCGGAGCCTGTTTGCTCATGGCAGCGCGAATGCACAACTTCCGACGAACAGTGCGCGAGGTGGTGTACATCGTCAAAGTCACCAACCACACAATTCAGAACCGTCTATCAGAGTTCAAGGTCACTGAATCCAGTCAGATGTCCGTGGAGGACTTCTTGAAAATGGACTTCCTGGAAAGCTCACACGATCCGCCATCATTTTATAAGCAGACCGCCGAGTACAAAAAGCAACTAGCCGCCAAGAACAAAAAGCGAAAGCGGCCTTCAACCGACGGAGACGCCGACGAGGATGAGGATGAGGAGGAAGACGACAACTTGGCCGACAAGATTGATCCGCGACTAATAGAAGGCGGCGCCGATCTTTCCAACGCGCCAGTTGTCGAGTACCGTCGTGACGATGACGGCTTCATCATTCCACCACTACCATCTAAGATCGCCAAAGATCCATCACTCGTCAGCAAATTGACCGAGAATGCGGAGGCCGAAGAAGGCGATGAAAATGAGGAAGAGAACAACGTCCAAACACTCGACACGCTGGTTGAAGAATTCGGAGATGCATTGGAAGAGGAGATGGCAGAAGACGCTGCATCTCAAAACACTAGTAACCGTAAAGGCGACAAGCCCCAACTACCGATCAACGAAGAGTGGGAACAAGACGAGCAAGAACTAGAGGGCGTTATTGAAGAGATCTTCAACGATCCATTGACTTATGAACACGCAATGGCCTACACGACTGCCGAGCAACGAGCACGAATCCACACAGTCTGGGCTCTACAACAACGCCCACAAAAAGAAGTTTCCATGTCGGCGGACGTCACAGAAGATGAGTTTGCCGACGACCCCGAGGTCAACAACTGCCTACTATCCCCCGAGGAAGCCCAGATCAAGGAGATGATCTGGGTCAATCAGAACAAGGAATGGTTACGGAAACACCAAGAGAAGGTCTTCCGGAAGAAGGTTGAAGCCGAGCGACCGAAGCAGACACGAAAGCGACGCAAGCGCGCTCGAATGGGTGAAGGTCAGACCAGCCCTGCCAGCTCAGCCGCTGAAGCAGCTGTCAACGTCGCCAAGGACCGCGCCTGGTCAAAGAGGATCAACTACGACGCCATCCGCAATATTTTCGACCTGCCTAACATCGGCGGCCCCGGCTCAGAAGCAACAAGCCGTAAGACGAGCCAAGCTGGGAGCACACGAGGGGACGATGCCGTCGAGGCGCCTGATGAGAGCGTCGCAGGAGATGAGGCGGAGGCTCCTCAAGAGGATGAGGAAGAGTATGAAGATGAAGAGTACGACGAAACACAGGGTTATAACGACGGAGAAGAGTTTGGCGGTGGCAATGATGAATTTGGAGGCGACGGAGGATATGATGAGGATGATCCAGAAATGGATGCTGAGTACGGGCTGGAGGAATATGCTTAATTGATACCCACTAGACAGGCTTTTGGCAAGACCAGCCTGGTTATACCAAAAGTAAAAAAAGCAACATTCTGTATAGAGGCCGCAGGATGTCGAAGAATTGACCGTTAAATCTAAGCATAAGAGACGAAAGAGTGAAGTCATCTTAGAGTAGTTTAGGGAAGCACTTAGACAACTTTGTTCCAGTAGTCCAAGACTTAGAGGATATTCTGTCACCCACCTGCCTGGTCATACCGATAGTAAAAAAGCAAAATACAATTAGCCATTCTGTACAGAAGGTAAGCTACTACTCCTCGAGACTGCAAACTAGACAAACATCTGTCGGCCAAAAGGCAGTTCATGCATCCGGCGATCGCCAAAACCCTTTGAGATCCTTCAACTATGTACATCCGGCTGTCTGATCTCGGACATGAGTTCTTACTCAAAACACTCCCCAGTAAAACAAAGAAGATGGCTTGATCCTGGATGAAAGCCCATGTGCCAATGTACTAACGAGTGCCTCAGATCTCACCCTCATGTATAGATGTGACTATATGGGGAAATCGCAACGGCCGATACGGTCATTCTGTAGATGGATCAAATCCAGACGCCATGTTGACCTTCAGGACAGCCTCAACATTGCCATCAACGACAGCACAGCCTATTACTCGTCAGTATCGGGTTCTAATGAACTGAGGAGACGACGAGACATACAAGTAAGATTGAGACCATCGACCATGAAATGAATCTGCCAATGGAACTCCGTATGAGGCTCTGTCACCACCACGCCATCGTGATTCTGTCCCGCGTGCCTAGTCAAGAAACGACCTCGCTCATAGTATCGCGACACATCAAACTCGAGATAGCCGAGATTTTCGGCATCTGTTGAGAAATTAGTCTTCTGACGTGACTTCGCGTCTCCCTGACTTACCCAGGTTGTGTTCATCTTCTTCATGCCGATGGCATTTGTAGGCCGTATCTGAGAGGTAAATGTCTTGCCGACAGACATAGGGGCCTCGGAACTTGTTACGAGAGTTTCCGTCAAAGAGTGGGAACGGCGTCATGGCTTCGTAGATCTTGGTATCAGATGGTACAATCTCGGAGCCCTATGCATGTTAGCAGATTTAAATGGTAGAGTGTTCGATGTCAAACCTTCTGAATGACCCAGTAAATAGTACGCAGCCACTTGTCCTTCGTGAATGCATTCATTAAGCCTCTGCGTCCTTCCGGGTCTTGAGGCTCGAGGCGTAGGAGGCCGTAGCTGCACCTTGCTTGACGACTGGGGCCATTGCGTTTGTCCAACGCACGAAGGACAGCACCCGAAGCGACAGCATTAATAACCATTCCTCTTAAACTTGCTATTAGCATGAACTTGAGAGGAGCTATCGAGACATACCTTTTGATCTCGTCTGGCACCTGGATTTTGCATTGGGATCGGTTCTTGTGGTTCCACATAGCGAGCTTCTGCTGCATGTATGCCAGAAATGACGGGTTTGATGCTAGACCACCGATGACGATCACCTTCTGTAGATTATATCAGCATATGACCTAGAGTACTCGACTGTATTGTCGAAAGCTTGGAGCGACGAACGTCAACTGAGATACGCTTCCTGCGGGCCTTGTCCAATTGATCTGTCATAACCTTCGCAGCTCGTTTAAAAACGTCCATGAAAATGTGATAAATGCTCTCCCTGAATGCATCTATCAGTATTTGACTCTTATATGATCATGAGATAGTAGAGGTGTAACTCACCGGCTGATTGCGAGCTCGTTATCGTTGAGCTCTGGCCTGCCACCTTTTCGCAGCCCCTTGAGGTGGACTCGATGATAGCCAATCGGCCTTTCACTAAGATTAAAGGACCTTTTGATATCATACTCGAAGTCCTTGAACACAAAGCCTTCAACGATACCTTGAATGGTAGTCTGGCCATCTTCCAAGTACGTTTCATCGTCAAGAAGCTGGTGCAGAAGCCTTCGAAAGCCTGCGTTCAGTTGAGTTGAACCACATGTATCGCCTGTGGCCGTGTTAGCTCGAGCATTGGGAGGTGCACGATATCTTCAAGACGTACTGTCAGGATCCACGACCAGTTTCTCGAGCCGCAACGGTGCTTGCGCGGTAACCTTGTGAGTACTTCCATTAACAGTACCCCCGCCTAAAGCATGGTCAGTAAGGGATGGAAGGACTCGTGTCTAATCATACCCGCATCAATCTGCACAAACGTCTCGGATTCCTGTATTGTGAATTAGTCAAGGTCAAACACTGCAGATAGAACCTACTCGAATATCCCCTCTGCCGGTAAGCATGTACGTCGCCGCAGCTTCGGGCTCAGTCACCATGAAGACCCTATCAATAGAGTCATCGTTGGCGTCTATTCCTGGGAAACGAACGTGCTTCATCGCTGCAGTTACACACCTTTGCATCTTGCGCAGGACCTTGGAACTCCATGATTCGAGGACGCAAACAACCACCTCTGTCGTAGTAATGTCAAAGTCTTTTGTTTCCAACTCATTCTTCGTGTGCTGCAACACAAAAACGAAGAAGTCGACAGTGACGTGGAGGTGCAAGTCATTTAGGGTAATCTTATGCCGGTCGGGGGTTCGTGAATGAAGGTCTCTGAGGGAGTTGGTGCCGTCTCTTCGAAGTTCCTTTTCACTTTCGACGAGACCGAAAAGAGGTTTGAAGTTCACAGCGGGACGCTTGGATGGGTCGTCGTGTGTTGAAACAAGACCCAAGTCTCTGTGTACCTGATACCCCCAACGTGGCTGCGCGACGGCATCGTTGGCCACTGCCCTGAAAGAATCGCGACGGAAATTGCGCATGTCTCTGATCATGTCATCGAAGGAGGAAATAGGTGGTGGATCGTCAGTAGAAGGGTTAGTGCGAGATTGAAAGTCCCAACCGGTGGGATATGTGATGACTGTTGGCACCTCCATCCGCATGGGCTCCGAAGAGCGCAACTGGATACAAGTGGGCCAATTTTCAATCGTCTCAATCGCATCAGGACCGACATCCTGAGGATCAATCCCTTCTGGCACTATGGTGTAGGAAACAGCGGTGCTGGTAGTGCCAAAATCCACCGCAACGACCAGATGCCCGCGTTTTCGACGAGAAGGAGGCATGCTGGATGCTTGTGATTCAGACGCAGAAAGGGAATGAATATGAAAGAAAGAACGGCAGTGAAATGAATACAGAAAAAAGTACAAGAAGAGAACGCAAGACGCAGTCGAGATAGAAAGGATGATTGGATGGAGAAGTGTATCAGTCGGAAGGGGAGGGCAGAGATCCTGACGATATTTACTGCATAGGAGGAGTAAATAATGGAAGTTTCTGGTTAGTAGAGATAGAGACGCAATTTGCCTAAGGCAATTAATTACCCGCGTTGTAGTGACGGAATGGTACCTAGGCACCGGTTACACTGCCAGTGCAGGTGCCAGTACAATGCTTTACCACTCTAAAGGTCCCATTCCCAATCTGCACTGAACTGCAAGTCAATTAATCCTTTTTTTTATTTTGCTTTTACTTCTATGCATATTGAGAAAAGACCTTCACGTACAGCATTCACCTCAATTGCGTTTGAACAAACATCAGTTGGTCGACCACCGAGAACACAACAAGCACTAAGCGAACAAAGAACGCTTTCTTAATCTCACATAATTCTCTCACCATTCAAAATTCTTTTTGATCAGGCTGTCGATCTATTGGCATCTACCCAGTTCCTTTCAACCCACACGAACTCATCAGCCCTCAAGTGGCCTTGCCACTACCTCAAGCTTGTACAAGAGCATCACGACAAGCATGGACAAAGAAGAAGTTAAGAAACATGATCCGGATAGGGCCCCAAGGCCCAAGAAACAGGCCAAGGTCGAAGCTCAAGATGAAACCAAAAGCGAAATCGAATCGGAACCCGAGGAACAAGTTGCGTCTCATGACGAGTTTGAGATTCGTCCTATTGTCAATCCCCGGGCAGGAGCAGCGGCCACGTGGAACCATGAGTCTGTTATCACGCTTTTGGCGTACATTGAATGGTGCGTGGATAACGACAAAGACTTTCGGACGGAGGGATTACTGCTGCTCAGCCAAGAACTGGGAACTAGCATAAAGCGGTCTAAGAGGAAGGCATTTGACATGTGGGTAAAACATAAAAGTCGCAAGTATTCTCACAGGCCATACTCGTGTCTCTATACACTGGGAATCGAGTCTTTGAACTTGGATTTGGAAGTTATCCAGAATGTACGAGATCGAGTTCGCGAGATTGGGCCAACCACAGGAAGCTCGGCTCTGTCCACCGAATCTACCCCGACACGACGTCGTCTGGTAACCATAGTAAGTGCATAATACCAAGAATATTTGCACTCCAACCATTGACCGACGTTAGAAGGTCCGCCCGAGCCCGACAAAACCTCACCAAGTGGGAGATACTGGAGATGCTACGATTGGTGACTCTCAGGAAGAAGAAGACCCTGAAAACCCTGATAGCCCAGCCCATACCGTCGCAACACCTGGCTCCTCTCACGGAACTATCGATGTTGCCAATGATGCAGCTTCGAACGACACACACGACCTAGACCATGATGAGGACTTGGATACTGAGACGACCCAGGGAGCCACGGCTGATGCCAATCCTCAGATCTCCTCCAGCCCCCCAAGCCCAGGCGATCCGGATCGAGAGGAGGATGATAGTTTCGACGCATCTCATTTGCAGTTAAAGTGGCTGCACAAGGAACCCCGACGTTTCTCCTTCACATCGCCAAGCAGAGATCAATCGGATGCCATCAATGAGGCGACTCAAATAGAAAATTGTCGACAAGACCTTGTTGACAACACACATACCCAGCCCGGTATGGCTGGCTCGGTTTTGGATCACTCTCCCAAATCTTTGCGTCTTGATCTTTTTGAGGAGAAAAGAAAGCGTTCTCGATGCGAGGACGAGATCAGAACCCAGCGTGAGAGGATAGCTGAACTGGAAGGGGAACTCAGATCTCTGAAGAGATGTAAACACGACGCCAATGTTCGACATAACCTTGAACAGCATTTCGCAGCCACACGAGCTATGATAGGAGAGAACAACTTGCGACACAGAAAGATTGAAGAGCTCTCCCTGAGTGATATTAGACGCAGAATCATCGCGTTGAGCAATGCTATCCGGGATTTCGGTCTTACGAACGAGGAGATTAGTGACGAATTGCCTGACCTTAAGTCCAGCTTTGGGCCATCAGCACATTCGTGGGCGACAAGGGCTTTCGGTAAAAGCATACGACTATGCATCTATTCTGTCTCCAATCGAGAGTTTCGGAAGGAGGGCCTGCTCAGAGGACTTGTAGCTGCGGCTATCAATGAGCTGATCTTCGAGCCGATTTTCCCCCATATCTTCAACGTACACTCACAAGACACTAACTTCTACCGCAAGTATATTGTTGTCCAACGTGAGTATCAAGGCGATTCTTGAATGACCTATGCTAATAATTTTGCGGATGGAACCGAGGATCTTCACTACGCAGATCACCACGTACTGAAGGAACTCGCGCGCGACAAGCAAATATCCATGATCGAACCTACTGCGAACAGTCTGGCAGACAGGATCTCGAAGAACCTGGAGGGTCTCTTGTCGAGAAAAGAGGACCAGCCAGCACAGCAACATGACTTAGATGGAGATTCCGACATGCTTTTCCCCGAATCTGACGTGGATACGACGACCTTGCACCTGCGAAGTGTTCTCTCCCAGGCTCTGAGCCTCAAGCTCGACCTGACGATGCACATGAATCGGCTGAGATTCTTCTTCTTCAAACAAAATGACATTTGGGACGCGCAAAACATGAAGCTTGATGATCCCTCCTTCCAGCCTGACGAGGGCTCCAGCATCAAGGCATGCATCTCACCAGCTATTTACGTGGCGCCTAACCGAGAGGCCAACAGTGACGAAGCTATCTTGGAGTTCGACACACGATTTAATACTTACTTTCTGGAGGCAACCGAGGAAGAGGCCAAGTTGTTGAAGTTAGTGTCTCAGGCAATTGTGTTGATCTAGTTTAGTGTGGATGCTGTACGAAAGTGGTCCTGACAGTATGCGAAGGCGTTGGGGAACGTGTTTACTATTGTTGTAGTTTTGCTGGCAGTTTCCAGGATTAATCCGATGTTGGAATCTAAATGAGGACGGTAGTTCGTTTCCTACCTTTACGAAGATGTTCCAATAGTAGCCCGCAAAATCATCTTCGCGACCAGAAGTGCTGGTCCGTCACTTGTAAAAGACCGTGATGGTTGACAATAAGCAATCCTAGCTCAAGGAAGAACTGATCAACGCCTATTCCTAGGTATCGTCTTACTAGACCTCTGTTCCATGAAAGATCCGACGATGAGATGCAGATACTTCAACCATAATTCAAAAAGGGGTAAGCTATGAATGATCCCTGCACTACTACGGCCGGAGAGTAAGCCTGAGTTGATGAGCGACATCGAGTATGTCCTCGAACAGACCGCCACCTACAGCATGTACTTTATGAAGTCTCAGAAGAAATGGCTGGATGAATCAACAAGAGTGTCCAAGGCGACTGTAGTGACTTGACTACGTCCAATTATCGCGAAATACATGTGTGCGAAATGTAAATAGGATAAGCAATGACAATCTATTTTGATGAGAGCCTATGACCGACAAGCGCCTTTCTCTATTATTGCAACTGATTCTTGTTGTAAAGTCGAAAAGACAAGGAGATGTCGAAACTCATTCACAGCATGTAAGGGCCGACACACGAGGGTTTTGTATCTGTCTTCCTCCGCTGATGCATCTCAGACTTGTTGGTTTTAGTGCGTCCTTCCTCGTCATGTTTGAACTCAAGAACACAGTGCCAGGGTTATTTATGCTGTTTATGGGGTATCTGTAACGAAAGTGCAGCAGGAAGGTACAGGTGAGGTTGGATCGACAGATATCGGGTCAATTACTAATCCGTAGATTTGATTCCAGCACCACCACCCAAGCACTCTTGCCATTCAACAAGTGAAAATGTGCGCTCAACAAGAAAATTCATCAATCGGCAAAAATGACAGATGAAGAAGAAACCAGACCCTTCGAATCGTCAGTATCACTCGAATATCTTGGAGACATTGACTGACCTCGTCTTCAGACCATACGCAGGTCGACAGGCCGTGCTCCATTTCGATGCAGAAAAGGAACTTAGAATTCCTTACAATTTCCTTGAACCCTATAAGGAGTTGACCCGTGACCGGAAACGCGATGAGACTGGAATATCTGGAGATGCCTCTGATGAGGTCTTTGATCTGACAGATATTCCTTTCGAGGCAGGGCATGTTATCGTCCACTTCCTCATGACCGGAACTTACCAGTGCCTTCGCTCACGCCATCAGGAGAAAGAATGGAGGTGCGCAGAAGAGTTCAAGACAGCTATCTGTGTTTATGTTGCGGCCTTGGAGAAGAAAGTGCTCGGACTTCGCCATCTCGCTCGACAACAAATCGCTAAACATGGAGAGCAAATCAGTCTCCTCACAGTCATCACCACTATCGAAGATATCATGCCGGCACCAGAATCTCGTTTTAGTATCTTTCATGATGGCATCTCTGGATACCTACAATTCAAACTCCAGTAATTTGCCCAGAATGCAAGCAAAGTCGAAGCTGGAAATATGCTGGCTACGCTGGAGACTCCCAGAACGCTAAGCAGAATCTTGCTGAAGAGCATGATCTTAATGAAGCTCACCACCAACCCGATGAAAGAAGAAGAGACTGACCAGAACATGGACAATGCACCTGCGACAAAGAACAGCGTGCAGCTGGCAGGGAAGGCCATACTAGAAGCCGAACACGCTTCCCAAAAAGCCTTTGAGGAACGTCAGCGCAGACTTAGGGAATTTTTCCAGAAAGCAAAAGCCCAAGAAGGAACGGAAGAATTTGATCAAGGGCATTCTGGACCTGCTTCAACTTGAGGATACGAAGGCGGAAACTGGAACGCCATCCCAATCTAAGAAACGAAGAGGCATGGAGACCTCGTCAAGTCGCCCATTCGAAGCCCAAACAGCGCGCCTTACAGAAGCCTTGGAACGAACCTTCAACCGCAGATTCTACCAAGACGAAGCAAGAGCAACCCGCGGAACCTGAAATTGAAGTGTTTAATGGATTTGATTGTCTGAACAGAACAGGTATGTGATGCACCACGAAAAGACCCTATATTCTACTTGGAGCGTTGTGAGCTAACTACCAGAAGTTGTGTTGTTTTTGGGACCACGGGGCCCCGACCTGGAAGCCATTTGCTTTTATCGCATCGCCTACTAAATAAATTTCTTCATAGGGCGGGATGGCTTCTACTGGTGATCTCTATTGAGGAGCAGACCTGGAGCCAGCTGAACAGCCAACAAGCAAAGAAGGACATGAGTCAATCGTACCAGCTGTATTTTGGCAGTCCTCAGAATAGTATCAATGAATGAAAGTGCCTCTACTGTATATCGGGAATAAAATGAGACACGCGTTCTGGGTGTGACGGGCTGTGACGGGCACCTTGTGGTAGGTGAAGACTGCAGGCAAACAAGAAGAATGGCAAGCTCATATTCACGACACGTCAATCGAAGACCCGCACGTCTTGTGAAACACAGAAACGTGACTAAGTATACATTAATCTATATCCTGGCCTTCCTGGCATCTGTGTCACCCAGCTCAATCACTATGGCGCCCCCTGGAACGCTACCACCAGAGTGAAGAGTCAGCGGCTTAACAAACACATGTAGCGCTGCTTTAGCAACGCACGCAGATTCACCGCAGGAGGAAACGGGCTGCAAAGATAATTGGATGGTTGCAAGAATGAGATTAGTCACAAGGAAATGCGGTTGGCGATGACTTGGGCTTGGTGGCCGACTTGGGAGGCCGACCATGACGCGTTATGGAAAAGTGTTGGGCGACAAACAACGGTCACTACCAGAAGGGAGGGGCGGATTGACCTCCCAACACCGGGTCTCTTACTCTTCTCTTCTTTTGGACCCTCCTCTTCCCTCATCTGCATTCCTCTCTTTTCGGCCACAAACCTGCGCGATGAGTCCAAACCTTCGCAAAATTCCCACGGTCCGATCGTAAGTGACCTGTCTCTTGAATGATGAGATGCACCTATTGATTCTGATACAGCGTATACCGAGATGATATTTACAAAGTGTTCTTCCGAGATGGAGAATACTTATGGGTGCACTCCCTAGTCCTCAACCGCCAGCCTGAACTCGACAAACGAATTTATGGCAACCCAGATGAGCCCTGGCCTTGGTGTGTTGACCTGAAAGAGTTCGAGCACGACACCGGCCACGCCATCATTCATTACCTATACACAGGTACCTACCAGTGTCTCGAAGCAGATGGATGTACAAAAGCAGAATTGGATCAACACCATCTTGCCGAAGGACTCCGGGTCTGCGCCGCCGCGGAGTCCCTTGGGCTAAAGTCACTTAACATACTAGCAAGGGACGAGGTGGAGAGACTGGGCGACAAAATGAGTCTACGCGCCATTTTTGAAGCAATGGAGGCATCGGGGGTCAGTATTACCCAGATTCCCTTGCTCAAAGTATACCTCGAAGATCGTATGGCCAATGCAAGGTTCGGTGCACCAGGAGAGACCACAGAGGACGTTCTCGCCGACCTAGACTGCGTGGAGTCTCTCAGCAAACTGACACTCAGAGCAATGGTATCGCGGCACCAAAGCATGACCGAAGGGGAAGCAAACGAATGTGTTGAAAAAGTCAAGCCGAGCGACACTAAGACAGACGGCCAGCCGTCCTTGTCAGACGCAGGGTTGTCAGACGCAGAGGCTCAATTTGCCACGGAGACATTGGAAACCGAGATCCAGCTTCTGATTGAGAAGAGGCTTAGGCGGGGAGGGAGGCTTATAAAGAAAGATCGGAGCCGGTTGGCAGATCTCGAAAGAGATCTTACGGTTCTCCACAGAGAACGACTAGACAAGCTCAGCGGAGGACAGAAGGTGTCCAAGGGTCGTTCATCCGAACCACCACTTCTCGATCTGAAAAAGATGCTTGACGCCTTACAGGAGAAGCCCACAGGAAGTTTCAACGAGGTATCGTTCACTGACGATGAAGCTGGTAAGTCAATGTACCTTTCTGATGGAGAAGGTTACTAAGATGTGGTAGGGCTGTCACACTGATCATGTCGTAGTCGCCAAGTCCAAGGGCAAACGTACGGCAGAGGCGTGGTTGGGTCTTGATACCCATTCTAGCCAGTCACCTCTTCCCGTCCCAGACGATAATGCATCAGACTGGACAGTATCAATGACGGAGATGACGCCCAGCTCAAAGGGCGGCTCTTGGGATGTTCTGGAGAGTGGATCGGAAGATTAGTTTCGGTATCAAGGTTACCTGTATGTAGTTTGACCTACGCTGATTTGTCGTTTTGGTAAACTCTGTCGTTATCGGTAATTGAGCTCCCTGTTATTCAGAGTGTTCTGTCCCTTTGTCCAGTGAACTTCATCCCCTTGGCCTCCGAGAAACCTAATCAGATTTATACTCCTGTGCAGACGAAGGTCACCAGGATCAGCCACGTCCCGTTATTTGCTTGAAAAGAATTCTCTCTTGCCGTAAATTCATTGACATCTTCACGTCCCACAAACTTCTCTTTCTCCATCCTGCCATCAACGCTGACAAACCTGGTATCCCGACCATCATTTGTATCATCAATAACAAACATAAAACACCTTCATTATGCTTCCGGATGACAAGAAACCCACGATACCCGCGTATGTACCCCTCTTTCCATATGCCGGCCTTCAATACTGACATTCTCTAAGCTCGTACGGCGATGACGTCTGCAGAATCTTCTTCCAATCCCAAGGCCCCTGCCTAATCTCCCGCAAAGCCCTCGCCAAGTGCCCCGCGATCGCATCCCGCGTGACCTCCAAATCTTTCTTCTCCAACTCCCTCGACAGCGTGAACATCGAAGAAATCCCCCACGACGTTGGCGCCGTAGTAATCCACTTCTTACGGTCAAGACGATACCGAACGCTAACCTTCGACGTCGACACCGAAGACGAACGAACGCGCCTCGAGCTCAGAACTGCTTTTCGGGTTTATGCAGCTGCTGTTGACTTGGAGTTGATCGCACTCAAGAATGCTGTGCAGAATGTTATGTCGGATCTCGAGAACATGATGGATTTGAAGACTGTTGCTCAGGTATTGAAAGAGACAGGGTTGCATTTGGAAGAGTGGCCTTGCTTGCTGATGCATATCTACTCGTTTATTCAAGCCTCGAAGGGCGTTGCTTCGAGGGAAGATATGGCGTGGATTATTGCCGAGCACGGGTTTCCGGAGAGCGTCAATATCGACTCTTTCCAATCTTCACTCGTGTCAAAGGGATCGCCTTGGAAGAAGGAAGAGGAGAAGAACCCGAAGGCCCAACCGACCACAGATAAAGCCCAACCGAAGGCAAAGACCTGGTCCCCTTCCACGTACAGCGAAGACAAACCGAAATTGAAGTCCAGCAAGACTTGGGCAAACATCTTCCCAAAGGACTTTTCAATGTGGAGGCTTGGTAGAGGCAAGTCTCGAGCCGAGACGCCTGAGGAGACCATCGTTGAACACAGGCCGATAGACGAGATCATGGAACCGCCTCAGGGTCTCTCGGAAGATGCAATGGCGTATGTGAAGCACCTGTCTCTGTCCATTGTGGGACAGGAATGTGAGGCAGGAGATATTGCTCTCCAGAGCACAATCATAACTCCTCCGCCAGGTAAGCAATATTCCTTTGACATTACATCACGAGGGTGTCAAATCTAACAACATTTCAGTCAAGGACCTACAATAACGAGGCCATATCCATTACTCAGCAGCTAGTAACACGATATCCCCACCAAAGATCATGTTGTTCCACCGTGATAACCGCCCGCTAATCGAGATCGGCCAGGTGGGTGACAGAAGAAATGTCCTCTAAGACTTAGGCTACTAAAATAAGATAGCCTAAGTGCTGGTCTAAACTAGCATAAAGTGACCCAGTTATTTCGTCTCTTATGCTTTTGGGGCCAATTCTTCTGATACCCTGAGGTCGGCGTATCCACTAACTTGACAATTTGAGACACTACCAACACCAATGGAACTCTACAGCGGCATGGACCGAGGTAGCTATCAAACTCTCTCTACACCGCTAATCCCATCGCGGATCGAAGCTCCGACCATTGACGTGATGGGACGGTGACCCCGATGGGTCCCAGTTTACCTTACCAAGAATGACGAGAATGTTCGACGTCACAGACTTGAATTGTGTAAATATCCAGCTTTCCCATTGTTGACTTTGAATTTCCATCTTTACTTTTCAACAATCCCATACATCACATACTCGATAAATTACCAAAATGCCTTCAAACAACGCTGCATTTCTCGTCTCCGCAAAGACGTCACCACTCGAAGTTAAACCAGCCCCTCTCCCTGAAGTCAAGGAGGGCCACATCCTCGTCAAGAACTCGGCAGTCGCGATTAACCCCGTCGACATCGCAAACCAATATGTCGGAATCTTTATCTCTGAGGAGCAATACCCTGTTATTCTCGGTGAAGATGTCGCGGGTGTTGTAGAGGCTGTTGGCTCTGATGTCACCGCTTTCAAGGCTGGCGATAGAGTTCTCGGTTACGCGACTTCGTTGGCTAGCAAGGATAATGCGAATAGTGCTTTCCAAGAGTATACAGCTATCCGCGCCGATTGCGCATCCAAGATCCCTGAGGGTCTTTCGTTTGAGCAGGCTGCCGTTTTGCCTCTGTCGCTCGCCACAGCGGGTTGGGCTTTATTCGGCGATGCGACGCTTGGAATGAAGTTCCCTACCATGAACTCCGAGTCTACTGGGGAGACAGTTCTTATTTGGGGCGGTTCATCCAGCGTCGGTGGATCAGCCATCCAACTCGCCAAAGCAGCTGGTTACGAGGTCATCAGTACCGCCTCAGCCAAAAACCACGAATACGTCAAAAGCCTTGGCGCCGACCACGTCTTCGAATACAACTCCCCCCACGTTACAAAGGACATTTCCTCCCTCCTGACCAGCAAGAAGCTCGCCGGTGCATTGGAAGCGAGCGGCAACGAAGAAGCCATGAACAGCGCATCTCAATCCATCGCTCACGGCGACGGTCTGCGCAAGGTTATCTGCGTTCGCGGCCCTCAATCGCAGGTTCCTGAAGTTAAGGCGCAGCCCATTATGTCGACGAGCATTATCGGTACGCCTGTTGCGAAGGCTGTGTTTGGAGATTATGTTCCTGCTGCGCTTGAGAGTGGCAAGTTTAAGGCTGTTCCGGAAGCGGAGGTTGTTGGAAAGGGATTGGAGAGTGTGCAGTCGGGCATCAATGCTTTGGCCAAGGGCGTTTCTGCGAAGAAGATTGTTGTTTCTCTATAGATTAAAAGGATAATCTTATAGAAGTAATGAATTAAAACTACATGAGAGATAGCATTACTTATCACCAGACCATAATTCTTACTAACACTTCTACTCTTACGGGTAAGCAGAGCAAATTTCCTTCTTATTTCAATATCTTTCAGGCAATCTTTAGATGACAGCTGCTGGTTGTCCTTCCAAACATTCTCGCGATAATCCAGCCTCAGCCTCTCGGTAGTTCCAACACAATCTTCGCTTGGTCTCCCTTCTATTTTCATCGCAATCAAGTGTTCCGCTTCGCTTCAGACAAACGGAAGGGACAATTCCACCCAGTGGTAGATCTTCCTCACGTAGGGTTCGATCAATTAGATGTTGATACTTGTCCAGTGGCCACGATGCCTTTTGGGCGCATGCCAAGATCCTTTTCAGCAAATTGGCGAGAAAGAGGCGTTGTGGCTTTTGTTCAAAGGAATCCACTAGATCCAGCTTTGCCTCGAGGCGACCAAAGATAACCTCGTGGTGTCTTTGTGCAGGTTCCGGGGCAGTTGTATGCATGAACGACTTAAACTCAGCAAAGTCGATCATGGCGAATTCAACGAGGGTCTGGTCCAAGCCAGAGGGTCGAGAGTCGTTGCAAGAAGTCTCACTGCTGTCAAAAGTAGCCCCTCCTCTAATGAACGAGTCCAGTGCCTTGAAGTACATTTCTTCTGCTAGGTCGTGCCATTCCATATCGAAAGCAGCGGCCACGAACAAGGTAAAGGCAGGGGCAACGTTATCAGAGCCTGACCAGATCCTAGCCCGGGGATTGGCACCAAAATCCAGGAATATCTGTACCAGCCCCTGTTCGATCGCGTCTTGGAACTTGGGGCCGGCTCTTGTCCATCGCGCCGGTGATCCTTTTGGAAGAACCTCCGATAAGAACTTTTCCCATATCGTGATGATGTGCATAGAGCCCACGGTCAATTCGTTTGGGCTCGACCCAGCCTTGAGCACGTACTCGAGCTTTTGACGACTTTCAATCGGCCATATTTTGTGTGACTGAGTTGGAGTCCATAGCACCATGGATATCGGTGGCTGGCTGAAGATGGAGAGAAAGCTTGGTACTGCCATAAGCTTCCTGGAAAGATAACCCATCAAAGGCAGATCAAGGGAAATTATTCGTACCAGTCCAGAAACGTGTTCAGATGTCTCCAGTGTATGCTCAAGAAGTCGTGGATGAATAGTTCTGGCCATGTCAGCCAGTCTAGAGTCCATCTCATCAAGAAGAGAGTCCAAAGCCGTTTTTGGAACTTCGTCGAGAAGTTCAAGGTATGAAGCATATGCGAGGGCTGTGCGAACTCCCTGGTAGAGCGGGCTTTCGCAGAAAGGGAGACCCCTTAGCCCGCTGTTTTCAGACAGCATAAAGTTTCCGCTTTCAAGATTGGATACCTTGAGCCACGCTACATAGGCTTTTAGTATCGACAATCCAGTATTGAAATATTTTGGACGCTTTGAGTCGAGAAACTCTGACATTTCTCGAGTCCTGAGAAACTCCCCTACTGTTCGATGAAGGA
This sequence comes from Fusarium caatingaense, assembly GCA_013624355.1. Classification (NCBI taxonomy): domain Eukaryota; kingdom Fungi; phylum Ascomycota; class Sordariomycetes; order Hypocreales; family Nectriaceae; genus Fusarium; species Fusarium caatingaense. Next base: position 21,777 of record JABKKP010000122.1, read on the forward strand.
AGTGAATCTTTCCGAGTTGCTCCTCCAGAAGTCCACGACACCATCCCTTGAGTCGACGAACAATTAGTTCTTGTCGCGTTCTCAACTGACACCGGTGTGCATCTGGATTCATATCGTGTTCCAGGTCCAAGGGATGTCGGAAGTAGTCTGGATCTTCGTACTCGTTGCCAATAAAACTGTATATCATAGAATCCAGCGGTTCTTTTGCATAGACTGCCACCTGGAGAGCGCCCGCCATTTTCTCATGGTAAAAGCTTGAAACAGACTCCAAAATCTGCCTGAAGAATGCTTCTAACTCCGTAGGTAGGCTTTTGAGCCTCTTCTCCAGGTCAGTGAAGCTGTCATCATTGGCCAGACCCTCTCTGAGGTGCCTTGTTACCAGGAAGACCCAAAGAAAGACCCCTTGGGCTCTTGTCACAACTGTTCTAGCTAGGGAGTCAGCCTTCTTTGTCTGTGATTCCAGTGACTTCCAGCGTGGGTGCCTATGAAGCCTATGTTGAGTATAGGACAATATGTCGTCCCACGTTAGCTCATGAATGAAGATTCTTGACGCTGGATCTTGCCCAAAGGCGTCGGTGAACTCATTCCATGGCCTGCTCGATAAGCAGATCTTGATATCCCGGCCCGAGATGGACGTGAGATATTCGCAGAAATCGCTGCGGTCGCCGTTGGCGCTGTCATATTCGTCCAGTCCGTCAATGAAGAAACAGAACCTGAAGGTTCTGTCGGGCTGCTCCGATATTCGCGACAGAGTAGCCCGTAGCTCATTCTCTGTCCATTTCTCTTCATGTGGTACCTCTCCTGACCATCGAGAAGGACAAGCACTTTGGATCATCTGTGGACAACATCTGAACACATCATACAGAAGCGTCTGTAGAAGACCGACCAGTGACTTCTGCATCTCGGACCCTGAGCTCCAGAAGTAGCAACTGGAAACAATAACTCGACATGGATGAGCCCATCGTGAAAGTGCTTCCAATGTTCTTTGATGATCTGCAACAAACTTCATAAAGGTCGACTTGCCCGACCCGGGTTTCCCGGAAACCCAGAATACTCCGCTGCCGTGCTCAAGCCACTTCAGAAGCTTTGTCTGAGACTCTCGCTGCTTTACACTTAGTTTGGTTTCCTGATGGCTTGGGGGTCTAAAGACCCATTGGAAGGTTTCATGATGCGCGTCACAGATGGCGTTGTAACGGAGTTGTCTCGCCTTGAAGCTCAGTGAACGTATGACATTAAGCTCCTTACGCACTCTAGCCTCAGACAGCGAAGACTGGCGCATCATCTTCTCCAGAGTGTCGATCTCATCTTTGAACGCATCGGCACTCGAAGAGAATTGTCTCCCCTTTTCGATATTTCTCAGCGCGTTCTGCATGTCTGAGAGCTGCTCCGAGTATCTCGCGCCCAAAAACTGACTCTCCCTCCGCAGCGCAGCCAACTCTCGAGAATGCTGAATGTGGTAGATACTGCAACAAGTTAGAATGTGACACGTATCTGAGCAATGTGGTGTTTACAAACTTAGATATGCGTGCCATGGTGGCAATCAGAATAGCTTGAGACCGCTTGAGCCTCTCGTCTACTCTCTTGATTTCATCCTTCTTCCATATTGTTTTGAGTGCCACTTTGAAGCTTTTGGTTAAACATCCGACACCACTCTCTAGCTTTAGCTTTGAGAGCAGGGAAAGAATGAGGGCGGAGTCCTGTTCGCAACTCGTGATTACATCGTGAAGAGTAGAATACACATGCTGTAATTCTGGCACGGTATTCCCCATGTGTAATTCGACTTCATTTGTACCATCAAGAACGTCTAGATGTCCTTCTTGCATAAATGAACTCAAGATGGGCGCAGCTTGATATATGTCGGTGGTTGTTGTTTGAGAACCTACTGAGGCTTGGTCTCTGGACACTTTCTGGGCCGCTTGGTTCAGATTCTGGCAGAGTTTCTGTAGCTGAGAGTAAACAGTGCCCAAGTTGGACATGTATACAGAAGCGTCGCTTGCTGAGTCGTAGATGTTTGCGGTAGTGGATATCAATTGTGATGCAAAGGTAACAAACTGGGCACTAGCACTCGCAATGCCAAGGGCCGAAACGGGGTCCATGGTGAATTACAGGTCGATGTGGGACGAGATATTCAAGAGAAAAAGACGGACAGAACCTGGGCTCCTGGATGGGTATTATCAGCCGCAGTAAAACTCGGAGAAGACGCATTTTTAATCCGATAGTCTGCCTTGCCAATGTCCATGCGTGTGGCACCTCGCTCTCAAAGCCCATTTGGGATGATTGATGCTTTGCCAACGGCCACTTACAGATCGACTGCCTATCACATTGTAGGTACTCAGCCACGGTCTAACGTCTCACATCCCTATAGTGACTTGAGGCCTGCAACCACACCATTCTACCCCGAACAATTTGAATAACTATGCTCGGTGTCGCAAAAACATATAGCCCGTAAGTCACCATTATTCCGATAAGATGGTCTGTGCTTTGGGTACTTGACCTAGGTTTTACCTGCAGCTGGGTTCATCACTGTAAGCCAACAAGCTCAGAGAAGTCGTATTTGGGTTTGATGGCTTCAATGGAAGGTGTTTCTGCTAACAACATTATTGCTTCGCTGTAGATTGGGAATGTTATATTGTGGATGAGTATGCATAACAAATAGTATCGCTTCGTCAGCAGACTATAGTTCAGTGACGGCTTAGTTCAACCTTGAAGATAGCTTCTCTTCAGTGATATAGCTCCTACCCTACACCGCAGGCTTCTTAAAGTGTCAGGGTGCCCCTCACTGGTACGATTTCATATTCCGAGAGCTTCTATTGGCTACGCACCCCTGTCTTTGATTCAGCCTGCTGGTCAGCCCAAGAGGCCAAGACACTCAGCCGCAATTGATACACAATAAATGCCTCGATTCTTGTCAAGTTGACGAGATGTTTTTGCATGAATACTTTCACTTTCAGTCATGGAGACTATAGAATGCCCAGGTGGCGATACCCGCACCGAAAAAGAAATCATCGTCAAGTTAATAGTTGCTCATTTCACAGCTATTGTTGCTTTCTGCAACTTTCAATCCCTTCGCAACGAAAAACTAGACACCATCGAACCACTCCTATTCCTTCTATCGCCTCTACTAGTAATAATACAGACGGGCCTCGGAATTGTCATAATTATCATCTCATTTTTCACGGATCTTGCTCTATCGCCCAAGCTATATCTCGACCATCTTGCAACTGTTTCCCGACGATGGACCACTCTATTCGGAACCAAGTCCCGTGATACACCTATTGGCTCCCGCTTGGGACGAGCTTGGATAAGGCTTGGAAGAACACTAGCCATCTTTGCAACGCTCTTCCAGTTCGCAGCTACGATATTTCTCTATCGGCGTCGAAAAGAGTTACACGGCTCGGAGGCACTTACAATAGTCGACCACCGAACCGTTGAACTATCAGTGGGCGGCGCCGCTGTTTCTGTTTTATCACTTGCTCTCATCCTCAAGTTCCCTGGTTTCGGGCGAATACCGGAAACCACGTATACACCAGAGATCGAAGCAGATACAGATACAAAGATCCTGTTCTGCCGCGGCGACTCACGACGCTGTCCTAGCTGGTATCAGATCCTCTACGCTAAGGATATTGGTTCAGGAACATCGGCTATGACGTGGATAGCTTGCGTTTCGTCGTCAACTTACAAAGGCGAATCCCTTCCCCTTTCCTACGCATACAGGATCTACTCCGGGATCTACAAAGACACCTCCAACACACTTTCGCTCGACGTTTCAATGACGACGTTTTACCTCGTGGTTGCAGCCTTCTTCAGTGTCTTTTTTACCTTTTCGCATTTATTCAAAGATTCAGGCTTCTCTAAAAGACTGAGCAACAACCTTTGGGTGATGATACCAGCTCTTCTCATCCTGGTAGTTGCTATGGTTGCCTTTATGTGCATGGTCATGCTGATGGTGGTGCCTATATGTCTTTATTTGATTCCTTCTGTTCTTAGCGGTCCTGGGTGTATTTTCACTATGAAGGGCTTGGAGATTCGTGACGTATTTTCTCAGCCGCCTTTTGAAGTGTCGACAAATGGGACGGATTGCCTTTTGCTTTGGAAGGATCCAGCGGCGGATTATCTGTGGTCGCTTGTATAATTATAAAGAAGACAATTCTAGCTCTCGGTATATGTAGTCAATCAATATATTAAGATATAATCAAAGATGTCGGAGGACATATAATATCTTCAGTCGCATGAATTGCCCTCATTCTTAGCTAAGATTATGCCTTGACTGGCTCATTCTCACTAGCAATGGAAGTCTTAGTCTGGACATGTGAAGCTTCAATCGCAACTTCATCACCAAAAAGTGCCGAAATCTCCTCCAGAGTGAGGCCCTTGGTCTCAGGAAAGTACAATATAAAGATAATAGCACAAATGATGGTAAATGCCATCATAATCAGATAGAATCTCCAACCGATAGTCTGGAATGCGGTAGGTGCAGCTTCCAGTAATGTAAGAGATCCGACAAAGAGACCAGCGCACGAGACCGCGAAGCCCTTTCCTCGTAGATGCGTAGGCCAAATTTCGGATCCATAAACGTATGTGGATGCATCCATACAGGTCGCATAGAACGTCAGATGAAGATAGAGGAAGAAGACACCAGCAGAGTTGCCGCCTGTGTTGTTTGTACCGCCGTAGAGAGCAACCATGATGCTGACACCAAGAAGGGAAATGGCACAGCCAAAGAGGCCTGTGACCATGAGCCACTTACGGCCAACATAGTCGAGGAGCACGGCGTTGATGGCATTGCAAACAAGACCTTCAGTCAGCCACCCAGCAGACAGTGCCAAACTAGCCGCGGGACCGTGGCCTAGAGCAGCATACAGCGATGGACCGTAGTTGTTGATGACGGTAGTTCCGGTAAGCTGGCCCGCAAGAAGTGTGGTGAAGCCGATAAAAGCTCTCTTGCGATAGTGAGGAACGGTAAATAAAGATGACCAGGACGAAGGGAGGCTTCGTTCCAGTTCAACCTGCGCCCGAATCTGGGCAAATTGAACATTGGCCTCGCGATTGTTTGGATCGTTGGAGTCTCTGTAGATGCGCTTGAGGATGGTCTCCGCTCTCTCATGCTGATCATGCTCTACCAGCCAACGAGGAGACTCAGGGATGAAGTAGACACCACAAGCGAGGATCAAAGGAGGGAGGCACTGGATGGCCAAAGGTGGCCTCCATTGTGCTCCATCTGCGTTCACATAGAAGAACCCAAAGCCAACCCAAGCGGACGATGAGTAGCCAAGCAGGATCGAAACACCATGGAGACCCACGAGCAGTCCTCGGGCGTGTGAAGGCGCAACCTCACTTTGCCAAAGGGGAACGATCATGACTAGACCGCCGACAGCAAGACCTGTGATAAATCTAGCCACCAGATACATGGCTAGATGCACAGAACCAGCTTGGAGTCCACCGCCGATAACGGCGAGGACACTAGCAAGGAACATAGCTTTACATCGTCCGAACCTGTCTGCGAGACCTCCAAAGGTCAATGTACCGATGAGACCTCCTCCCTGGAACAAGCCATTGATGGCTCCGATCAACGCTGGTGCATTCTTGGCTGTGTCGAGGCCGAAGTAGCTTAGGAAGGAAGGCTGGCCGAGGGTTGATCCGATGATGGCGGAGCAGTAGCCATATGTAATACTTCCAAAGGTAGCAAAAGCGATGATCTGGCGATGTTGTGATCAGTAGAGCAACGTTGATAGAGGGAAAGGGGATACATACCAGAACATTGTAGCCGATGAGCGGCTTCCCGCGAAATTTGATTTGAGCCATAGGTATAATCTGTTGTTCTATCGACAACTGAGTTGGACAGAAAGCAACTGCGATGACAAGAAGGGCATGATTGGCTATTTAAGAAGAAAGATAGCACCAGAGTATTGAATCTTAGCTGGAATAACTTGATACGGTGATCAAATGGCAGTTGTGGAAGAGTCTTAGTATAGTACAAGGGACTAGCCCAGATAAGCGTACGTTAGCGTCTGGATAATGCTTAACCGGACAGGGCGGGGAGGATGATAAACAAAAGGCAGCGATAGCTTAGACGCCGCGCTCACTTAGACGACGCTAATTTGCGGGGATGTAGCTTATCGTAGCTCACATGTTCAACCGCGGAAACTGGAAACGCCTCGTTGTTGATGATATGGTGGATAATGCCTATCCGACTCTTTTAGATACGTCAACTTCCATCATCAAGGGAAACTCGGTTCGAGGAAGCCGCGTTATCGATCCCTTACCGTGGGTTCGGTAGGACGGCAGGCGGCAATGCACGGTATCTACCAACAAATTTAGTATCCAGATGAGATGACTAGACGATATACTCGTCAGGGTATGTCAGTTGGATGAGGCAATGCACGTTGGAGAGAAGCATGCGAGAAACAGGAATTGCAATGGGATACCTACCCTGCGCGATTGGCTCAACAACAAATATACATGTATGAATATATACGGCTCACAACTTTTGTAGTTGAGCTGTCACGTGGCTACCGTGCCGGTGCTCATTAGCCCAATATACCGACCCCGCTTCGTGTCTATTACACTTCCTATTACCGTCACCATGAAATCTCAGGTGACAGCCTCTGGAAAACCCCGACAACGCTCAGCCCTAGCATGTAACCTATGCCGAACAAAGCGAATCAAGGTACGCTACCTCTAGCCTTTATCTGATTGGAGCCACCACTGACATGATTTACCAGTGTGATGGTCAACGCCCCATCTGTACAACATGTATCACAAACGGCGAGCGCTGCGAATACACAAGCCAGGATAGCAACAGAAAGTAAGATAACCAACTCGATTACCATATGTAACTGTAAGTACTTACCATTATTCCAGGCCCCCAAGTAAACGCTATGTAGAAGCACTCCAGGAACGAATAAGAAGTCTGGAATCACAGCTCGAGAAATATCAAGGAGCAAAGACTGATAAGGACGTTGAGGACTCGTCGCGTCTGGAGGAATCATGTGACAACTCAGAAGATGACTCCCTTTCTGACGACCCCAACACAACACATCGGTCACCGACGAAAGATATTAGTGACAGACTCGGTGCTCTCAACATTGGCGAAGACGGTCAGATTCACTACTTTGGCTCACGGAGCAATTTCTCTCTACTCAAGAACAGCCCTGCTGCAAGCTCCACCGTGTCATCTCGTGAACTCGAGGAGCAGGCTGTACATACACTCGACTGCCTGGGTCTACGAGTAGAAGTATCCGATGAGCTGCGCGATCACCTCCTCGAACTGTTCTGGAGCTGGCAAAACACCTGGCAATACATCGTCGTCAAACAGCCTTTTCTCGACGACCTTCTCGTCAATCACACAGGGCAATATGCTACCCCGCTGCTACTATCAGCCGTTCTAGCTCTTGCTTCACGGTACTCGGACCGCGTTGAGTTACGGTCAGATCCTCTTGATCCTAATACTGCAGGGAATGCGCTCGCTGAGCAGGCCAAGATGATTTTGTTCTATGAAAGCCAGGCACCCAAGGTCACTACCATTCAAGCAACGGCATTGCTCTGTCTCCGCGAGATAGCTACGGACAAGGAAGCACTTGGGTGGTTGTATTGTGGTATGGTTCTATGCACCAATCCTGTAGTCATGCTAACAAGCTTTTCAGGAATGGCGGCCAGGATGGCATTCAACCTCGGACTTCACCTAGATCGTACCCATTGGTGCGAGACAGGCCATATCACCGAGCAGGCAGCGGAAGTTGGGGCAACTGTATGGTGGAGTTGCTACGTGCTAGACAAGTAAGCCTGAACCGGGCCCCTATGCCATGCCTAGATCGCTGACCTCGATACCCTCAAGACTATTTAATGTTGGCCTTGGTCGGCCGTCAACTATCCAGGAGAATGAGATATCAGCTGCCCTCCCTTCACTTGAACACAGAGCAGAGCACGAGCCCTGGTCTGATCAGCAAACATCCTTCCCGAAAGGTCATATAATTTCAAATGTCCGCGCCACGATTGAACTATTTCGAATCACGGGATCTCCCCTTGACGAAATGTCTGTATAGTTCCAAATCCCAAGTGCTATTCATGCTAACACTTTACTAGTTACCGCCCAAGTAGTCGGAGACTAAAAGCCCACACCCGAGATCTGGTAACCAAGACACATGTAGAGCTGATGAAATTCCAGACCAATCTACCGAGCTGCCTCCGACTTGTGCCGTCTCCTCTATTACCCACTCTGCCACATGTGTATCAGCTTCAGTGAGTCATTGAACATATGTGAAAGAATTATTGGCGAATAACATCTATAGTCTACAATATCATGTTGCTATCATTTTGCTACATCGGCCCTTCATTGGAGTGAGGGGTCATGCATCAGATCCCGGAGGATTCCACCCTAGAGAGGGATCTACCCATCTAGTCGAATGCAGCCAATCTGCTCAAATGATTAGTACCATTTTACGACTGTATAGAAAACACTACACATTGGTAAGTGCAGAGGATTCCAATCAACCTTTGACTCATATTAACCTCGATCAAGCGTCGGATACCCATATCATCCATCCACTGTGCTTTTACAGCCTCTATAATTCTGCTACTTGAGGCGACCTCTCCAGATTCGAAAAGCAAATCGCGGGCTATTGCTTCTTTAAAGATTGTAGTCGAAGCATTGATCGATATGAGCACAGCGTGGGCTTGGAGTCAACGTGCACTCCAAGCGATCCAGAAACTGGCCCGAGAGTGGTCGGTGTGTGAAAGTGCATTGATGGCAGTAGGAATTGATGACACGGCACCGTCTATTGAAGATGTGCAGCCAGGTGAGACTTGGGACCCGAATACCGGTATCCCTATGTGGACACCCCAAGGTCTCGGGGGATTCGATCTTGACATTCCCTTTGTGGGCGTGGGGGGAGAGGGTCTTGAGTACGAGGATTGGATCGGAACACTTTTCCATGAAGCACAATTCTCGGGCGGAGCGACATGACGCATTTATACATCACTAAACTTCTGTCTATCAAATGTAGATCATAGGTATCAATAGCAGACTATACTCTTTAGAGGGCGGCCTGTTGGGTGAGGTATTAGACCACTTGGAATACAGCAGAGCTTATCTCGACGATGGCAATCTCTCATGTTCTAGCCAGTAGATAGACCTCCACTATGATGATAGGAAATTGAGTTTTGCTAGTCGCCATCTTATGTTACTTACGCGGCGTTGTAGTCGATATCCGGTAATAATCAAATCTCCACATCCTCTGGATAATGCTTACCCGAGACGTAATTACACACCTACCTACCACATCTCCGCATTCTCTTATCTGGATGATCCGCACTTTGCGGGGTAGCGCTATCTGGTAGGTTAGGATGACTGGGAAATGCCTATCCGAGATAATGAAGCCCTTGCGTCTAAGACAGGACCATGAGGCCACACCGCATGGGGTTCTGGCTTGAAGATAGCTGCAGGAGCGATGCACATGGCCTATATAAACATGTCTTGGACAATCCTATTTATCACACTGACTTCATCACTATTCCTCTAAGCATTCATCACTCCATATTTTATAATGTCCATCCGTCAATGGAAAGCCGCCATTTGCCAGTCTGAGCCATGCTGGTTCGACAAGGCAGCTGGCATTAAAAAGTCAATCAAGCTAATCAACGAAGCCAGCCAGAATGATGCCTCCCTGATCGCCTTCTCCGAAGTCTGGATTCCAGGCTACCCCAACTTTCTGTGGTCTGGCACTTACAGAGAAAACATACCCCTCGTGCAAAAGTACATGGCAAACAGCATGTCTGCTCATGGGGACGAGATGCTGCAAATCCGACAGGCTGCTGCCGCTGCAAAGATGTATGTATCTTTTGGATTCAGTGAGCGTGTCGGGGCGTCGCTGTATCTTGCTCAGGTTCTCATTGGGCCTGATGGAAATATTCTACTTCATCGTCGAAAGACTAAGCCTACACATGTTGAGAGAACCATATTTGGTGACTCTACTGGGGACTCTCTTACTACCGTTGTGGCCACGCCTTTGGGGAGAATCGGCATGCTTAATTGCTGGGGTAAGTCACACATTCTGTAGTCTATGGCTACTTGTTCGTGCTAACCTCGGTATCCAGAACATCTTCAACCTCTTCTCAAGTACCACACATACTGCCAAGGAGAACAAGTTCATATCGCTGCATGGCCGTTCAACGCCAAATGGACGCCTAACGCGGTCGAGCCATATTCAGTCTTCTCTGAGGCCAACGAGGTCACAGCCAGTCGCATGTATGCCCTTGAGGGTGCAGTCTATGTACTAGTCACCAACCAGCCACTCTCAGCAGAAGGCGCCAGACTCAACAGTCAAGGTCAAGGTAATGCGGATAAAGATGGCTTCATGCTCGCCGGTGGCGGAGGTCGTGCGTCGGTATTCGGACCAGACGGAAGACAGCTTACCGAACCCACTGATCCCAACTACGACGGTCTGATTTACTGCGACATCGATCTAGATCAGATTGACTATGCCAAGACCCTGACGGATTGTGTTGGACATTATTCGAGACCTGACTTGCTGCGCTTGGTGGTCGATGATCAGCCCAAGAACTATGTCGTTCGTGTGTCGGATGGTCCTACAAACACTCCTTACCATACGGGAACGAGTGGCGAGACACTTCTTTCTGCGCATAGAACCTTGGATGTACTGCTTGCTGAGAAGGCCAAATCAGCTCGTGAGGACAACGGTTTTGCTGACAAGGTAAAAAAGACAAACGGGGTAAACGGAAAGACCCAGGAGACAAACGGAGTTCAGATATAATGACTGTCACTTCTATTCTAGCACAGGAATCAAGCAATGATATCGCATGGCATATTTAACTTCCTAACTCGGAGTACAGCTCAACACATGTTCTATGTCCATCGTTGTAGATGATCCTGTGAAAAACGAAATCGCTTTCTCATTATATTGTTATTTAGTGACAGCTTGGTTTAGGTCGACAGTCTAAGAGGCAGCTTGTGTTCAGCATTATGTAGCTTCTACTCAGCACGGTATTTTCGGCCCGGGACTACCGTTCCACTTCCACCTCGGGTACATCCACCAAGCATTTCCCCACACTCCCACCAACTGAACGTCACATCATACCCATCTTTCATCTCAAGGCTTAACAAACAGCTAAAACTTCGACGATGACAGAAGAAAAGAAACAGGAAACAATCGCGCTGATTGGTTTGGGCACAATAGGTATTTCCTTCGCTGCCCTCCATCTCCGCTATTCAAATGCCAATGTCAGACTCTTCGACGTTCGGAGTGATCTGAAAGAGCATATCGAAAGCATCCTGCCAGTGTATCTTGACTCAACAAAGAAAGAAAACAACGACATTGATCTTTCCGTCCAACAGCTACTTTCCGATGCGCGAATTGTGGTGTGCTCTTCCATTGAAGAAGTTGTCTCAAACGCAACCATAGTCCAAGAACAAGGACCCGATAGTGTGGATTTCAAAAAGTCAACTTGGGCTGAAGTCATCAAGTATGCCCCTTCCAATGCTCATCTATGGAGCTCGACATCTGGAATCCAAGCCTCGAAACAGGTTGAGGATTTAGAGGATAAGACCAGGGTTCTCGTGGTCCATCCATTCAACCCAGTAAGCAAGCAAATACCTCACTCCTCACAACATTTTACTAACTTTTCCAAAGCCTCATATAATGCCTCTCATCGAAGTTGTTCCTTCTCCCCACACCTCCCCTGATAGAACAGACTTCGCAGTCAACTATTTCAAAAACCTGAACTCCGGCCACCGCCCCGTTAAAATCAACAAGGAAACTCAAGGTTTTGTCGGCAATCGCCTAGCATTTGCTTTATTCCGCGAAGCATGCCACCTAGCGTCAGAAGATGTCGTATCAGTAAAAGACCTAGACACTATTGTTGAAGCCAGTATAGCACCAAGATGGGCTGTAGCAGGCCCCTTCAAGACGTATAACAGCGCTGGCGGGACAGGTGGTATCTCAGCCTTCTTGAGAAATCTGGCTGATACTATGGAGGCATGTTGGGATGATGGAGGGAAGGTCAGTTTCAAGGGAGTGAGTGAGGAGAAGAGAGGGGAGAGTTGGACGGATAAGATTTGCAAGGAGACGGACGAAGTCTATGGAAAGCCGACTGCCGAGTCTTTGGCTGAGCGTGATCGGAATTTACAGAAGGTTATAGCCGCTCAGCCTGACGAGGCTTAGCAGATTCAGATATAGTCCTTGTACGTATTAAACTTACTGACCCTGGACCTTGATTTCAGCCTATGTTACCCTTGTCAAGCTCAGCCACAAGACCACGCACCTGAGCCAAGGCGATGGCAGATAATAGGTTTATTGATACCCTGTGTCTCGCCATTCCGTCTATTGCCATTACTCTTTCTAGGAGTAAAGTTGTAAATCAAATACCTGGGTGATAGAGCACGAGTGAAAGGCTTAAATTTGCTTGATTGAGCGCAGGTCAATTGGTTGCCTCCAAGAACAGACCACAAACCAATTCACATGAGCAGGTAGGTGGACTCTACGAACAGATATTTCTTTTTACAAGCCAAGATATTGATAACAGGAGTAGCGCCAAGCCCATTCAATACATACATCACATTACCTCACCTCATCTGGATATATCCAATTGAAAGCCAGTAGGATAATGTCGAACACATCAGATCGCGACGACACAGGCCTCGGCGCCATGTTCATTACTATCGTCGTCGTCGTCCCAGTCATCTTCATCCTCCTCACGACATGTGGTTGTTGCTATTTCTGGCGTATTCGAAACGAAAAACGTCGAAAAGCAGCATTGAGGGCTGGAGGACCTCAGCCACCGGCCTATAGCAGGACACCTCCCATTAAGTTACCAGTATATCTACCCAAGAAACCTGAACAGGCTAGGAATGGGGATCGTGTTTGAGGGACTAAGCATGTGTCTTCCGTGATGATATCAAATATCCGGCCTCCAGTAAGGTAATGCTTAATTATTCTGCAGACATATGATTATACTTGATGGGCATTATGGTGAAGATATTGCTTGTTCAATAATTGTTCTCGTCGCTCTATTTGGAAGGAAAGATGATTGAAGCGTGCGCTATGTGCTAATTCGATCTTAAAAATATCAAACGATGGTCAACTCCGTTTCAGGAACTCTTGACAATCGCAGCCTCAACTCGCTATTGGCCCCGACAGGATAAGGAGGGCACGTCTCGAAAGTCCCAACTCGTCTAAACCTGTCAGTAGTATCATCACGAGACAGAACCAACCCCTCCATTGTGAGAGAATCTCCCTTTCCGTATAACTCTATCGTAGGACCTTGACCAATAGGCAAGAAATACAACACCTCTGGCTCGATCTTATTCCAGCAACTTAAATCCAGAGACGTCCCGGTTTGTGCAGGAAGGTCGAGGCGCTCACGAGCTTTCGTGTACCGGTCCCACAAGATGTTTACCTCTTTCAAGCCCCCTTCGGAATGGTTCTCAAACTCGGCAACGCTTTGAGAAGGTCTTACTTCAAGATAAAGTTCCTTTTCAAAATTTGAATCTCCATCTCTTACCGATATCAAGAAAGCATCACCGATTCTCTTGCGATACATTTCGACAAGTTTGCCCTTCAGCATCATTCCCCCATCGCTGAGTGCCCCGAACTGGCTACCCTTGGGTATCAAAGGTACTGTCCAGACGTGAATCACCACAACAAGGTCCTCCCACGAATCCAGATGCTCCCGTCCACAGAGTATCCTGGGAGCTTCACATCCAGCCCAAGACCAAGAGGGGCTAATATAGCCAACGTGTTCAGGATTCCATTTTCTCTCTCCGAAGTGGTTCCTGGCATGCCACAGTAGCGCCCTCGGTAGATCAGGCTCCCATAAACCTGCAAAGTACTCCTCCTCACTTAGACCTCCATAGCTACTAGTACTCTTCGCGATACCAGCGAATGATGCCAACCGATCTTGAGGAAATGTGAGAAAAGTGGGAGAATAGCGTTGTACGAGACCCCGAAATCGATAGCACCAATCTTTCTTCTCGATCTTAGTATCGTCAAACCCTTCCATATCATCATAGGGTGCGTACTTGATATGGGAACTGCCAACACCCTTTTCTACAATAATCCAAGGCGAGTAGTCCTGCAGCTCCGCGATTTCTTCTCGACTGCACTCGCGCTGTATTGTGTTGTTGCAAAAGTGGATCACCCGCGGCGCCAGAATTCGCTCCTGGAAAACCCATGCCCGTTTGTTGACTGGTTCTTTGGGGATATTCTCCCTTGGTACATGTACCAACAAGTAGTCTTTCTTTTCTTGAATCTTTTCATCACGACTCTTATCCAATGTCTTCCATTCACAAAGAAACAACTCATATAAACTGTGCTTCCGGTCGAAGATCATCCCGTCGGCGCCGGTTGACGCTGATGCCGCAGATAGATTGGCTTCTGCTCCACTAAAGATCTGGTCCATGCGAGAGATCTCGACCGATTTCTCATCTTGATCGTCTTGGTTGATACATAGTGCATCTATCCACAAGTAACGATATCCCAAACATCTAGTAATCCAGATTGCGTCCCTGAATACTTTCGCCTCAGGGATTAACAGATCCTCCAATGGTATCTGGTTTTCATATGTACCGAGCAGCTTATTTGAGAGCTTGATAGAGACTCCTGTGCCCCAGCAATGACTCAACGTCAGATATTTGGTGTCACTTGGGAGATCGTTGGTCGAGCAAAGATTGACTTGGGGCGAGGCATCAATCGATAGATTATTGATATCGTCGACTGTAACGGGGACAGCAGCCCTGGGACCAGATGGGCTAACGTCCAGAAGACGCGTGGGAAGCGCAAATCCTGAGGGACTATTGCAGTCGTGGTGTGATGAGATACATTCGTGTAGCCAGTCACGAATCGTCTTTGCAGCCCTTGGGTCCCACGTTGAACTGCCCTTCTCGCCACCCAACGCTTTCAGCTGGATCACTATAGTTAGGAAATACGTCAGTGAAGATCGGCAATTTCGCGAGTGCATCACTACCTTCTTTATCTGTCATCGACTTGCGCTGGAAACAAACCTCAATGCCAACGTATTGACCTGTCTCACACTTCAACGATAGTTGGACCCAGTCTCCCAAGTGCCAGTCGAGCAGCCACGTCAATTCGGCATCTTGAGATATGTTGCTTAGAATCTTGGCCATCAGCTCATGTTCAGGATGAGAATAGGTAAGAACGCAGAGATCGCAAGTCCCTTCTTTTGCAGCTTTCGTCCAACCTCTAACTCCGCTGGCGAACGGATTTGAGACATAGCATTCACCAATGAAATCATTGATACGCCCATCAGTAAAAAGCTGATCAACGGCGCGAAGTATATTTTCGCAATCGGAGCAGAAATTGGACATTGCAAGAGCCAAATATGAGTATTTTACGACGTGCTTAAGCGAGTAAGATTTGTAGCCTTTCTAGGGATGGTGGCAGCCTTGGAAGCGCGTGGCCACTTGCCAATCAGAAGCTGCATCAATCCTCGCTCTTGGCATAGGTACTTATCTAACGTCAAGTCCACAGAGGAATGAGACACAAAGAGATACATTGGTATAGATAGCAAGAGTTCTATTCAAATAAGTGGCAAAGTCTCAACATAACCGCGATTCCATACAGCCGTGACTGGGCCGAAACAATTTTTAGGGGGAATAAATCTTCCCTCACTGATGAGACACGCTCGATGACCATGATTTATTTCAAGGCTCCCGTTTCTATACTCGTAGTCCTTCGATATAACAAGAGATCAATCGAAGACTTCTCGGAGTCATATACAGGGCGGTGAAGAACAAGCGGTATAAATTCACCAATGCGTCGTCAATGCTTCAAATTCGGCGTAACAATTGTGCCGAAATAAAGTTGTCGGAGAATTGTAAGGCAACAACATGATAAAACACCATAGGATTGAGATGCATGAACCTGTCGCAAGGGTTCTTCCTCGTACGGCTCGTACGGACAAGACCATCTACCGTGCCGATCTTTCGCTATCTTCCATAGGAATTCCACGACGATCGGCTTACAAATTCAATCGCACGGTTCAACAACGTTATGGATCTCTTTTTTTCTATCGCTTTGTCTAAAATAAGTAACTTCTCCGTAGAACTAAAGCGGATGATTCGTGAACCGAGGTTTAAAACTCCGCAAGTGGAGCCTCGCGATACTGGTCTGTTCGTTAAGGCTTCGTAAGGGCCGTTTGAAATTTTGCAAGGATTAGATTAGTCAAGACTTCTATATAAGAACATTATATCACCTGTTTTCTTGTCTCGGCATACTCATTGATACCCTTTTATACAAATTTATCAAGTTTGGATTATACATAATATTTCAATATGGCTCCTTCAAGATACGGTACCGAGGTCGTCGACCCTTCTCGCCTCCTAGAACCTCTCGAATATGTCTTTGCCGGCCAAAAAGCTCCCAACCGCTTCCTCAAGGCTGCCATGTCTGAGAAGCTCGCCACATGGGACGCCAACGATGTCTCAGCCCGAGGATACGTCACACCCGAGCTCCTCAACCTTTACAGAAACTGGGGCGCCGGTGGCTGGGGCTCTATTCTTACCAGCAACGTTATTATCGACGGCATGAACCTTGAAGCTCCCGGTAACCTTACCATTCCCGCCGAGGAGCCTTTCGAGGGTCGCCGTTTTGACGGTTTCAAGGAGTTGGCTACTGAGGCTAAGAAGACCGGTAACCTTTTGATCGCTCAAGTCTCGCATGCTGGTCGTCAGGTCGAGGAGTGGATTCAGCCCAACCCTATCAGTGCTTCTGACGTTCAGCTCGTCAGCAGCTCACCTGGAAAGACATATGGTGTTCCTCGACCTGCTACCAAGGAGGATATCGCCAACGTTATCAACGGCTTCGCCCACGCCGCCGAGTTCCTCGAGAAGGCTGGTTTCGACGGTATCGAGCTCCACGGTGCTCACGGTTACCTGCTCGCTCAATTCCTCTCTCCTCGCACCAACAAGCGCACAGACGAGTACGGCGGTAGCCGTGAGAACCGCATGCGTCTCGTTCTCGAGGTCATTGCCGAGATCAAGCGCCGCGTGAGCCCCAAGTTCATCGTCGGTATCAAGGCCAACGCTGTTGAGTACACCCCCGGCGGTGTCGACGTCGAGGACGCCAAGGCTCTTGCTGTCGAGCTTGAGAAGGCCAAGGTTGACTTCCTTGAGCTTTCTGGTGGAAACTACGAGAAGTTTGCTTTCGCCCATATCAAGGAGGAGAACCGCAAGCGAGAGAACTACTTCCTTACTCAGGCTGAGGAGATCGTCAAGGCTCTTAAGCGCGACATGAAGGTTTTCTCCACTGGTGGTTTCAAGACTGTCAAGGCTATGGTTGACTCCCTCGACATCATTGATGGTGTTGGTCTTGGCCGCGCCAGTGCCCAGGAGCCTCGATTCCCCGAGACTCTCAAGAAGGAGCAAATCACTGGAACCGCTGAGCAGTGCTTCGACCACGACGATGTCCTCAAGCGATTTGCTGCTGCTGGTGTTCAGATTTGCCAGATTGCCAACGAGCAGGAGCCTGTTGATCTGAGCAAGCAGGAGAACACTGATAGTTTGTGGAACGATGTTATGCAGTACTATGCCAAGGCTGGTGCTGATACTGAGCACAAGCTTTACAAGTGGCCTGCTGTGACTCAGGTTGTTTACCCTTACGGTGCTCCTGAGCTGTAGATTTATATGTGAAGGATTGGATAAAAAAGGATTATGATATAGAAATGTGTTATGGATGATATAGAATAATGGTCACATTGACCAAATGAATTGAAATCAAATTCCTAAGATTATTGCCTCTCATCTGAAGGTTTGTTGAAGGTTAGAGGTAGTTGAGGCAGAATGTTGAAATTCCAGTCTCCAGGGTTGATTTGCCTGCCGGGTCTACTTTCCATCACTTTTCACTTGAACAATTATTGTGCATCAGTACTGACATGCCCTGGCTATCA
The DNA here is from genome assembly GCA_013624355.1 of Fusarium caatingaense. Classification (NCBI taxonomy): domain Eukaryota; kingdom Fungi; phylum Ascomycota; class Sordariomycetes; order Hypocreales; family Nectriaceae; genus Fusarium; species Fusarium caatingaense. Next base: position 39,693 of record JABKKP010000122.1, read on the forward strand.
TTTATGCACAGCAATGACTCGTCTCTCGCTCCCGCACAAAGATAAGCTTCCCTCCAAGCTTAATCCCCATGACATCGGCAGTTACATCAACAAGGGTCCAGGAACAAATTCCGCCCTTGTCTATCCTCTTTTCGTCCCTCTGTAACATAGCCGCCCAAGCTAAAAACGCCTTTCCGCTGGACCCTTCGCGTCTGACCACTCACAGCTAACCAGTGAGTTCAGCTGACAGGGGTCAAACCGTTATTTCGACCCTTCGTGTATGCAAGGATGAAATTAAAGCTGAAGACAACGAGACAAGATCGTCGAGAGATAATACGTTGACTGGTGTGTTTTTCGGGTGTTGGCTTGGCGGCGCTTGAGAGTGACACTCGGAGTTGGACCCTGTTCCTGATTGTTGTTGGATGGTTTGAGTGTGATTTGTACAAAAAGGGTGCTTGGTCTCTTGAACTAGTAGTTTAACAGCTCTGGGCGTGTCCACAAGGCTGATCTAGACCGTTGAATACGAAAAAGAAACGATGAAAAGCATCCTTTGGCTTGTCTTTTGGAACTTGGGTACAACACCCTTCAATATTCACGACCCTTTGAAACTACTAACATTCCATGCCTAGGACTCATTGCCCTTTCTATCTGTGTACTGGCAGGATGTCGAACATCAGCAGAAAAGAATTACGCTCTCGTCCAATGGCCACGATCAACCATCAGTCTCATCTGGGGTGAGGAGTGTGAGGAAGCTACGGCTAATATCATACCCGACTGGTACAAGTTCGGTGCATCAGGTAGAACCACCTCATTTGTAACGACAAGGATAATCATTAACATATTCTTTTTAGGAGTCTGTAGGGTCACAGATGGCGACACATCTTGCAAGCGCAAATTCCCACCCACATTCAACCTCGCCCAGGCCGTCCTCCAAGACCTCGACAAAGCGAATTCCTCCTCAACACTCGAAAATTGCAAAGAAGCAATTGACAAGCCCATCGACCACAAAACTCCCAAGACGCTTGGTGCAGTCCTGGTCGCCTTCCTCATCACATCAATCTTCATCAATTTATTCTCTGTGGCTATAGCAGCAGCAGAAGGTCACGCCTGGGCGCTATGGACCAGTGGTATACTGGCCGTAGACATGCTTCTCATATTCGCAAGTCTGATTTTAACCGTTGCTATGATGAATTATGAAGGCGGTGGGTATCTTGCTGGTGTGCACGCGTCGGAGTTTTCTGATAGGGAGATGATGGGCATTGCGCTTTGGATGTTACTTGCCATGCTTATTGGAAGACTCTTTTCAAATCCTTGGTTGATTATTCTTTTTGTCTTTATTTTGGTTACCATCATCGTCGTTTCACTGGTTCTCATTCGAACGAGGGGTTTCTTCTACGTCGTTCGGACGGTTGTGGTTTAGCAGAAATACCCTACATCAATGAACATAACGCCTCTTCAATAGTCTCACCAAAAGTGGCTTGCAATCGCATTCTCAATCCCTTTACATTTCCATCCCAGCGCCCTTTCCAATAAACGCCACGAAAATTTAACCTCTTGCCACGTTCCTTGCATGCGCGTATGCTTAACCACTCACTAAACCACATCTAGATAACGCTTTTGCCCCTGGAATCAGGGACCAAAGCTTAGCAGCGAAATAAATCAGCCACAATTCCAGGTCTCGGAGTCGTGGCGTCGAGGAATCTCATGCGCTTGGTATAGTGCGATAGAACTGGGGAATTGAAACCAGCTGAGACATGTTCCAGATTCAATGCTATTGTTCGCTTGTTAGTCTAGACCAATATTTGCATCCTTGGGATGAGGGGAGAAATATCGATGATGAGAAGATGGATATGGCTTTGGTGTATATAACCTGCTCCTCATTCTCGCTCTTGAGGAAGGCAGGTCTCGATCATAGGTAGCTAACTTCTCATCTCTTTTCAACTCTCCTTCACAAAGTGCCCAGCACTTATTCTTCTGCTTCCATCCCACGCGGAAACACCGCAAGCATTCCTTTGCATCCCCAATCATGTTATCTTTCACAATCATCATCACCTACCTGCTCACCTCCGCAGCAGCAACAACTCCCCCCTCCTACTCAGGCTACTCCCGAGTCTGGTCCCAAGGCTTCCAGGGCTCCAAAGACACATACCCCGACACAAGCGTATGGCACATCATCCAGCGCGAAAAGAACTTCAACAATGAAGTCCAAGCCTACGTCAAGAACAAAAACAACATCCGCAAGACAGGCAAGAACTCTCTTGAGCTTATCCCCAGACGGTCTAATGGACGCTGGACTTCTGCTAGAATCGAGAGCAAGTATACTCTGACCCCTAAGGCTGGAAAGATTACTCGTGTTGAGGCTCAGTTTAGACTGGGTGGTAACTCGGCTAGGAGTAAGAAGGGTATCTGGCCTGCGTTTTGGCTCCTTGGTGATTCCATCCGTAAGGGTGTGGAATGGCCCAAGTGTGGCGAGATTGATATCATGGAGAACATCAACGGCGAAAGGATCGGTTACGGTGCTGTTCACTGTGATAGATCCCCCGGTGGAATCTGCAACGAGCCCAATGGTATTGCTTCCAACATTGATCTCCCCGATAGCAACTACCACGTCTGGCGAGTTCAGTTTGACCGTCGAAGCAGCAACTACCGATCTCAAAGCATCACCTGGTATCGAGATGGTAGAAGCTTCCATAGAGTGACTGGCGCGCAAATCGGAAACTCTAACACTTGGAAGACGCTCTGCCAGAGCCCCTTGTTCATTATCTTCAACGTCGCCGTCGGTGGAGACTGGGTAAGTCGAACCTCGAATCCATTTGAGACATTTGCTAATATGTGAATAGCCTGGCTGGCCTAACGGTAACACCAAGGATGGTATCGGTAACCACATGGAGATTGGCTACGTCGCTCACTACGTCTCAAAATAGACACAACAATCAATTATTTCCTTATGTTTTAGAAGTATGTTTAGGATACCAATAATAAACTTTGGCGTTAAAACATGTCTTGTCAGTCATATACCAAATCTGACAATTGCCCATAAGTGTCTCGCAACAAACCATGTCCAGCGTGTGCTTGTCCCAATTGTTCATTGAAGCTAATATTACAAAACGCTTGCTCACTGTTCACCAACGCGTTCTCCAACGACACTCAACTTGGGCGTGCCTGGCCCTGAACTACTCCTCTTCTTCAACTTCTGTCTCTCGGCTCTTGGCGTCATTCCATCCGCACCAGGCTGCGACGCAGCTCTGTGTGAACTCTTCCCAAAGAAACTGCTCAGTCTACTGCTACGACGATCCCTATCCTTGTCTGTTACAGGAGGACTTCCCGTGGTGTTGCCCATATTGAACGGCGGGTCGTCGTACTGCGCGTCGGGAATAGGTGGTGCGTCGCTTGACGGACCAGCGTCATCGTGGGGTCTCTGTAGACGGTATTGGTTGGGATGGTAGAATTTGCCCTGGTCGATTTCGTAGCGTCCTTGTTCGATGGTAGCTTGGTTCCTTTCGATTGCTGCTGGTCCAGCGCCGAGCGCTCTGTCGAAGCTCGAATTAAGTGTTCCACGGAGCGTTTCGCCAGCGCCCTGTAACAGAATCAGCATCAATTAATATTGAGTGTGCAATGCTACTTACGTGGATACCTGCAGCAGCAGTCTTTAAGTTCGCAAATGTGGATTTGCTATTAACAGGCCGGGAATAATTAAAAGGTTTATTCTCCTGCGGAGGTGGAGGCGGTGGGAATGCGCCCTGGCCGATCTGCAACGGCGCGGGGACGAATTCAGCTGATCGTCTAACATTGCGCTCTGGAATCGCGGGGGAATTGCTGCTGTCTGCGATTGAAGGTGCGACCGAGGGGGTAATTGAGGGAACTGGGTCGCGCGGAGGAATAATTCGTTTGCCTGGTGTTTCGAAACTCTTGCGACGGGCTGTGGGGGTGACTGGTGATGGCTCGCCTGATGGTGGTTCGAATTGGGATTGAGGAGGAATTGGAGGTGGTTGTAATTGTTGTCCTGGTGGTGGAGGCGGTGGCTGCTGTGGTGGTTGTTCCTGTGTTGGTGGCAGCGGGGAAGTTGGTGTGACTTCTTGGTTTGCGACAGTGGGCATCTCAGCAACAGGCCTCGGCTCCTCAATAGTCTGCGTCGTACCATTCGAATTGGTCACAGTCGTCGTAGTCGTGGTTGTGGTAGTAGTAGTCGTTATCGTCTGTCCAGTATTTGGATTCGTAACAGTTTCTCTTTTGATGGTTGGACTGGTCCATGATTCTGGCCCCGAGTTGGGATTGGAGTTGGGATTGTGACTTGGTCCTGGGGTAGGCGTTGTAGTGTCTGGCGTCTTTCCAGGGCTCAATCCACTACCACTGCCGCCGACGTTGACATTGCTTCTCGTGTTGCTCAGATCACCCTCTGTGGTAAGCGAGTTATTCGGTTCGCTACTTCCATATGTTGAATCACCCGAAGTCTCAGCTGCTTCATTGACGGGTGCAGGTGGTAGGTGAATGTCCTGGCTTTTTCGCTTCTCTTTGAGGTGCTCCTTGTCCTTGTCTTTGTCTTTTGAAGAGCTAAAGATCTTCCATTTTGAGCGCTTCTCTTTATCTTTGTGATCGTCTTGCATTTTGGTGTCAATTGGTATGGAATGTACAAAAGTGAATTGAATAAGGATGTCTGGATTGCAATAAGAAAATACGATTAACGGTCGGGAGAGTAAATCAGGCTTATTCTTGTGGGATTCTGTGGTGCAATATGACGGTGATGATATCATTCTACCCGGTCGCAACTTGGAATCTTTCAGCCACCGCCGATCACGTCTTGGGAGCTGCCACTAACGCGCAATGACTACTTCATGACTTCAGAACCTGTGGCGTCAGCTGAATTAACTCTTCGCTCCGCCACAAGGCTCGCATGTTCACTGACGAATCTTTGGGTGTAGTGATGGTCTACTATCAGATGTGTTGGTGGTTTGGGTGCATGACTGTTAGGGTCATATCCCGAGAGTACTTGGTTCAATCAAGTATCGTGCAGAGGCCTCACCTACTGTTCCAAACCTACAGGATTGATGACACCACGATGATTGACTCAGCAAGATTGACTCGGCACTTGCAGAGCATTTCGATCCCGAATAACGTCGGTATTAGCCGTATCATGAACTTTACAGCCTCAAAGTCTCTTTCAGATGCCAAGCTGAATGTTACTGGCGGACGATTGAAGTTACCCTGCATCAACGCGAAATTGCCAAGCGCACCTAAAAATCGGCCGTTTTATGCAACGGCCAATAGCTCCATCTCCAAAATTTAAGCAGAAGCTTGTCTTTTTGCCCGTGATATGCCAATACAGTAGTCTCCAGATGACGGTGGGTCTTTCATCGGCTCAGATCCGAATTAATGGGGGGGATCCAAATGCATCAAGTCAGCATTTCTCCGATAGTCAATTGACTTGACCCCATTTTCAGGCGTAAGCTGAGGGTCTAGCCAGAGAACGCGAAAATTCCGAAAGAGAATTATGTGATTGGTTGAAGCCCCCAGAGTGGATACTTCATCTCAACATGGATCCGTTAACTTTTGATTCCATTGTCAAGAAGTCCTTTGTCAGAGTATTAGGTAGACCTTTTGTCTATACCAGATTTGCTGTTCTTCGGTTTTAGATGTTTGCATTTGTTAGTCAATCAATATTTTGCAATGTTTTATTTATCCTTCGATGAATATTGCCTACAGAGCAAACATGAGGAACCTTCTGGACGTCCAGCTGCCCAGTGGGCTATAAAAGAATCAATGAACCTTCTAAATCTTCGTCTCTAGCTTTCATATTGCTATTATATACAGCTTGTATTAAATTGCATCTATATATAACTTAAAGATGGTACTCGGATTAAGAATAGTGAGTGGAATCCTGTCGCGAACATAAAAAAGCCAGGCGCCGAACTCCCCAGCATCGAGGCACACGTCAGAGACAAGAGAATACTAATGGTACGTAGAAAGAACCGTCATAATGGGATGAAAGACATCAAAAGCCACTGGCTATGATAGGACCTGAGCATGGTCGAGACTTTGCTGGGGCATTGGCATCGGTTGGCACTCACAAAGACGACCATCCGACTGGATGTGCACCAGCCCGTTTCCCGCTGTACCAGAACACCACAAGAATGCTTTATAATATAGATGATCCGAAGAGAAACGAGCGAACAATAGCTCTGTTCCTGCCAGTGGAAGAATGTGGGCCTGTCCAGTAGTGTTGCCCAGGACAGACCATGGCCCTGACAAGAATTTCGAACATCCAATGGGCGACCTGCGAACAATATCCATGTGCCATGCCAGTGCCAGAACGCCAGCCCGGACAGCTCTGTTGTTACTAGAACAGACTAAATGGGCCTCATAAGATCTATAGTATAAAGTTCCTTTACCATCTGCTTGCTGATGACTTCCTTTCCCTCTCATCACAACACACACACACACACAACTTCAGCTACCAGTCACCAGCTTCCTACATACTCACACACTATCATCACACTTCACCTTCACTCTAACTCACTACCTACATCGGCATATCTCAACATGTCTTCATCTACTTTCAAGTCTTGGCCCGCCGCCAACCGCACCGTCCTTGACATTGGCGGATCATCCCTCAACGTCACCTTCGACCGCCAGCTTCCAGATGCCTTCCGCGGTAACGGCTACTTCCCTAAGGAACTCGCCTATACTTATGGCATGGAAAAGTGGAACGTGATTGCTGGTACCTCATACCAGACTTCCGACGAAATCGCCATTATTTCTGCCACGGCCGGTAATGTTGTATCACAGATGCCAAAGACTGGCAATGTCATTGTTGACCTCGGTGCTGCCAACAGCCCCAAGTACGAGCCTTATGTCCACGCCTTCGTCAATCAGGGCAAGGACGTGATCTACGTTGCTCTTGATATCAACAAGAGCTCCCTCTCCGATCATGTCAACCACGCCGCCGACCGCTTCCCAGGTGTCACCTGTATCGGTCTCTGGGGAGACTTCTCCCAGGGCGACAAGTTCTACAACAATATCAAGGGTAACCGAATCTTCCTTTCTCTCGGCTCTATCTTTTACAATGCCCCCGACCAGATGTGCATCGACCGCTGCCTCGAAGTCAAGGCCCATCTCTCCGGTTCTGACCGCCTGATCGTCGGCCAGGACGGCCCCTCTGCCGGTCAAAGTGCGAACACTCACAAGGCCTATGGCACTGCCGCCTATGCTGACTTCTTCACCACTTACCTCTCTGGTATCCAGAAGCACGCTGGCATCGTCGCCGACCCCAAGACCGCTTGGGTTTACGAGTCTAAGCTCATCAACACTATGCACTTCTTCGAGGTCACCGCCCTGAAGGAGATGGTCTGCCAGCGCTACGGCGGATGTGTTGTCAAGAAAGGAACCAAGTATGTCATGTTCCCATCTTGGAAGCGCGGCGAGGAGGAAATTCACGACATCACCAAGAAGCAGGGTCTCAAGATCATGACTCTCGGAAAGTCTCCCTCTTCTGGTATGCGCCAGTACCTGGTTCAGCCTAAGAACTAAGTTGGCGATACACTCCCATTGTCTGTTGGCGCTTTTGGAGTTCGGAAAGGAAAGAATTGGACTCTCGCTAGACGAGAGGAGCCCACACGGGCTTTTGGATTGATTCGAGATTGATTGCTACCGAGCTTGGAAGTAAAGGACTTGCATAGCAATTGGAATTGGAAAGATGGAAGAGAGTCATGTCGTAGCCATAAAGGCTCGAGACTCATGAGTATATAAAATTCCCTTAGACTCGGCCACACGGCTTGAATAAACACAACTTCGGGAACCTTACCTGACCACTTGCACATGTGATTCTCAATGACTGGCGCAACTCAACAGACCACCTAATTTTAACTTACAGAAGCACTCCTTAACATTTTGTAGGAACAATATGGATCCCATGTCGACTTAGAGGTTATCCCGATGACGTAATCATTAAACGCTGTGGAGAAACTGAAAACGCGACACTCATCGAACAACACAACTCAACTCTTCGACACACAGCATCAATCATGTCAAAACGAAACCTCCTTCTATGTTTCGATGCCTTCGGTACTTTAATACGGCCTGTCCAGCCAGTCGCGCAGCAATACGCCCAAGTCGCACGACAATGCGGTCTTACCGACTTTAGTGACGAAGAGCTGCAATCTACTTTGATATCGACTATCAAGCAGGAGTCTAAAAAGAATCCGAACTTTGGTAAAGAGACTGGGCTTGGCGCAACGAAATGGTGGACGAATGTGTGTTGTTCATATCATTGGTGTTTTTCAGTGCTGACGTTTGTAGGTTATTCATAATACTTTCACGCCTTTGATCCCGAAAGGCCAATCTCTTCCTCAAGACCTTGCGCCGAAGCTACTTCACCGCTTTGCTTCAAGAGAGGGCTATGAGACTGAAGAGGGTCTTGTACAAGCTTTAAAAGGCTTGAAGAGTAACACATCTCGACATTATGATCAGCTTGTCGTTGGTGTCGTGACCAATTCAGATGATCGTATTCCCAGCATTCTCGCATCCCTGGGTCTTAACGTCAGCCCTCTTCGCTACGGCACGGACTATGACCTAAGTAAAATCGAGAGTAAAACTTTTGACATTGACTTCCACTGCATGTCCTACGACGTCGGAGTCGAAAAACCGGACAAGAAAATCTTTAACGCCGCACAATCCATGCTCGCTCAAATAATCAGCACACGAAACGGAAGAAGTTTGAACGAAGCCAAATCAGAAGCTGAGATTTGGCAGAAAGTCTACGTTGGTGATGATTATTCAAAGGATGTGGTTGGGTCAGCGAACGCCGGTTGGAACCCCGTCCTGCTTGATCCAAAGGATGAATGCGAGAGTGTTACGGATTTGAAGCGCTGGCGATCTGACTCTAGTGATAAGTCACATGGGAAAACATGTAAGATTGAGAATCATCCCGCGGAGACAGTGGAAGGATTGTTCAAGGAATATGATGTCGCGACTGTTCATTCGTTGCGTAACTTTGTTTCATGGCTCAAGAACGGATCATCAAACTGAGCGGCACACGACTTTAGTTACACGGATAGATAGAAATGATTTTGTTAACTCCATGAGTCATATTGACTCAATTACTAGATTGAGCTCGCCGGAATCCATTTTTCCCGAAGCGGACTGAAGACATATCTGACCTTCCTTTATCTCACATTGTGGGGCATTTCCGAGCCGAAGACTACCTGGCCAAGAAAGATGAAAACCCGATAAATATCATAGATGTTCCATTAGTATTCTTCGCAACAACGAAACCCAAACTCTCAAGCTGTTTTCGCTAATACAGCCATGTCTATAATAATCATCGACTCAACACGCTTAACAACAAAATGTGAAGAAAAAGCCGTCCCGCTATCCCTTCTCGACAGCACATCCGCCAACTTCTCCGACGCAAGCGCGATATGGCTTTACGAAAAGCCAACTCGTCAAGACGTCAACTTGATTCATCACTTGCGCGACTCTTTAGCGATTACGCTTGAGTCTTATCCCCAATTGTGCGGCCATTTGAAAGCTATTGAATCTGCAGACGGGACTGCTCCACCGGAAGCTGCGCATTTTCCTCCACATGCACGACGTTTCAGACGTCTGTATGCTCATTATGGAACTGCAGATGATCCAGGTGCCGAGTTCGTGCATGCTAGAAGTCATTCTACGCTACAGTCTTTATATCCCGAGGACAGAGTTTCTAAACACCCTGCCTGGCTTTGCGACTCTGCTGTGTTCAAGCAGTTCATGCCATCTGTACCGACGCCACGGCTGTTGAGCCATGCAATCAAAGATGAAAGTGGACGTTTATTTCCTCTTCTTGCAGTCCAAATCACCGAGTTAGCATGCGGTGGTTTCGTCTTAGCGCTGAAGGAGACGCATCCTCTTGCCGATACCACGGCTGTGATGTCTCTTCTCAAAGACTGGGCATCCGTCAGCCAGTCTATGCTTCTAGGAAACCCTATCCCTCGGTCAAAGGCGGTCTTTGACCCTGCTCTTATCGATAATCATTCCGCTGGAGATATCAACGCTGAACAACCCGACCAAAAGCTCATACAACAGGCCAAGTCGTTGCCGATGCACAGATACGACTGGTGGGCACCCGGTCCAAAACCTTCATGGGCGCCTCCAGTTCCTGAGGTGTTCGATACACCGGATCTCGAACCAGCAGGTTCAGCTATGCCTTGGGAAGAATGGGATGTGACCGCCCCTGTGTCAAACTGCGTTGTTCACTTAAGCAGAGAACAAGTTATTTCATTGTGGAAGAAGGCGAACGAGGCTTCATCAGAAAAGCTCAGTCAGCACGATGCAATCATTGCTCACATTTGGTCCTGCATAGCCCGTGCACGGGGTTTGAAAGAAGACACAGATCCTATTCACTGCAACCTTGTATACGGTGTCAGATCATCCTTCGGACTCGACGAGAAATTCCTCGGTTCCCCGACTGTCATGATGAACATAGAACACCCCGCCTCTAAAGTCTGCAACCTTTCGAATTCGACTGAACTAGCCACCCGTGTCCGGAACACTCTCAGGACAATTTCCGAGCCGAGTAACATGGTCGCTCATCTACATAGCATCGCATTCGAAAAGTCTCCTCAGCGAATATGGCAAGCTTTTCTGGGTCAGAGGCACATTCTCGTAACGACGTGGGCACGTGCAAACGTTTACGGTGTAAATTTTGGGTTTGGATCTACATGTTCGTACGTTGAAAGTGTTTTGCCAGATATGGATGGTAATATTGCGGTTAAGGAAGCACCGGGACCTGCTACGAAGTATTGGACTGATAACGGAGTTGATATCTCCGTGCATATCAGAACAGAACATATGGAACGGTTGATGGATGATCCGTTGCTATTCCCAACCACTATGGTGCATAGAAAGCACGAAGACTAAAATTACTTATGTGTCTAAACAGCATACCAAGCCATTTTTCAGATCTTCTGGTTCGCCCGGTTGGATCTATGACGCGGTGTACAATGACCTTTTTTTGTGTCTGTCTAGATCTGGAGACAGATACTATGTACAGAGAAGGACGAGAAATCTCAACATCAAGGTTTAGTTAGGGCAATGCCCAGATATCAACACATAATGATCAGATTATTTCATTCGTTTGATCGCAATAGCCTAAAAGTTACTTTCTTCTTTAGTCGCACATTGGCTCGATGTCAGATGCAAGCTTATGGTTGGCTATTCATCAACGCCCAGTCAGCTTATGTCTTAGACATGCTGTTGGTCACGCTCAACACAAAAAGGACAACCTTTCTTCTTTGTTGGTACCAAATCACTTTCTCCGTCACCATGTCCGTCCTTAGTAATGGACTCCCGTTCGCTAACGGGGACTACTCTCTTCTACCGCTGAGGAGTAATGGTAGCCCTTTACCGCTGACGGATAGTTATAGCCCCACGTTATTATGTCTCGACATGAGTCGCTGTCGAGCATGTCTCTTCCCTATCGAGGGAAGGGAGGAAGATGTCCTGGCAGGTAATTAGTCCCCATCCTACGTCTTGTTATGTACTAAGTTGTATAGTAGTCACGCCAGATGATCGCGTATCAACAGCATTCCGTCTCTGCCATACAGGTACATTCATGTACAATTCTGACATAGCATTCAAGAACTGCGTGAACCACTCTTGCAAACATCTCAACGGTCTTGCGGTGGCTATCCATGCTGGTTGCGCTCGCATGGCTACTCGCCTTGGAAGTCCACTCAACCAATATCGACATTGTACGGAATATTCTTACCAGCCAACCAAGGAACATCAACGTCGACGAAGGGATTGTATTCGGAACCTGATTGAGAACTCCCTTCGTGAAACCTTCGGCAAACTACCGCTTGAGCTTTGGAAGATGGTTTCCGACGACGATGACCTGATCAAGCTATACACCCTGGCAGAGATGTCTTTTAAACGCCAACAGCCGTGCTTGTTCATTGACTTTACACTTCCAGTATGGGCAACATATACCACGATCGATGGCGTGGAATACGTGACCTCTTTATCCAACTTTTCAACTACTACCAAGGCCCGTCCCGTCTGTCAAGACTTCAGAGCGAACAAAACCTTGTACATATCGAGCGACCATCTCGGTATCAGACAAGTCCTAACAGACCCAGGTCGGGCCATACTTGACGACTACCATCCTGCCTACTGGCAAACCGTGACTGTTAGGGGCCATCCCCTCCATGTCATGGGAGATCATTTCACAGGAGATGTAAGTCTTAATGAGGAAGCAAAAGCCTCGTACACTGTCTAACCGACAGCAGGGTTACAGACTGCGTAACAGGGTAGAAGGGCCGTCCGCTCAAAGACCAAGATACTGGACAACCCCAGTATTTTGGCCAAGCCCGGTTTTACCGACACCTCTGGCCCTCTTTTTCCCTGGCTGGGGCGAAGGTGAAGTTGTGGCAAGGATGAGGCCTGTGACTTTCAACGAACCAGATACCAGAGGCTACTCGGTCTGTTGGGCTGGCACTGAGATGGATGCTATCCAGGCACACAGGGATACTGATGAATGCGACAGAGGTAGCGGTCTCACCAGCAGGGAACGCTTTGAATATGAAGAAATGGGTAACTCGAAGTGGACGTACCATCCAATTGCACAGGACGAATACGTGAAGCAGGTCTGGCTACGTGATTGCATCCAGTACGATACCATTGAAAAACTCCCATATCGGACGGACCGTTTCCAGTATCACATATCTACGCCTTGGGGCACACAAACTTACAAGGGCATGGCAAGAAACAAGAGACCTAGCGATATGGCCCTTGCAGTAAGAGATTTCCCCAGCTAAGCTATCATCTCACTATGCTAATTTCTTTACAGCTTGTCACTAGCAAGGGCCGGACCATGCTAGCGGGATATAATCCAGATCATGGGTTTTGCCCGCCTAATTCTACCAAACGTAACTGGCATTTAGTATCGGAAACCGAGACTCATGCTCCCATGACAATCTTCGTCGCTTTGCCGACCCACGGAATTCCTCTTTTCGCGGCACCCAAACTGTCGGGTACCGCACAAAAGTCACCACCGGTACAAGCTTGTCTCGGTCGCGTTCCAAATTGCAACCCTCTCTACAAACTGCACTACTCTTCAGCCTCTTTGGAGAACGTCACCAGCGTTACCGTCTGCAGAAGCAGGAATGCGAAAGATGAAGGTATACTTCGGCATTTCGACTTTGACAACAGCCGTTTGGACGAGGAGAAATACGAGAAGGTGGCAGGACTGTTGTTCCAGTACGCGGATGGTCATGAGGAAAGCGTGGGTTGTTTTCGATTTGACTGGGTCGAAGAGCCGCTTGATGCAAGGGATACGAAAGGCCTATTTGTAGGAACGCGACCGGGGCTGATTGTTCAGATACAGGATCATGTTGGAGATGTGAAGGTCCAACCTCCGAAGGGCAAGACTGAGTGGACTTGGAAGGAAATAGCTTGGGATGGGACGCTTGAGTGGTGGTTTCATCCTGAGAGTCTCGATACTAGTATCACTCATGTTGGTCGCTCAGAACGCGACTGATTTCAAGAAGTTGGCTTTATTTCTTCTCTTAACTTATTTTGTTTAGTAAAACGTTCATCACGGATCTTTATTCCGTGTTGTGTTGATACAGGAAACACTTTGTCTTTCACACACGTCCTTTGTTCCTGTGCACAATAAATATTGTTTCCCTTCCCATGCGCCTTCAGCGTTGTGTTTCCAAACATTTCCTCGTCAACTGTGAATATGCTTTACTGTTTTAGTCACCTACCACGAACTTTGCAGTGATTCACTGAAATATTCAATTGTATACTTGTATTTCACTGGATAGCGGACTTAGCTTTTCAACCTTAGACTCAAAGTTTGACATTTGCCAGCCAGCTGCAATGAGTCAACGTATTCATGCCTGAAACGTCGCCAAAGGCTATACAATTTAACAGAAACACTAGAACAAAGAATTTGTTTCCCTCATCAGCCTATTTCTTCACCGGCACCGCTGTATTTAACGGGCCGTCCCGCCTTGTCAGTGTCACGCACCTTCCACCACTGTTCATTCTTCACCATCTTTGTTGCCTTGCGCAGGCAGGTAACAACCTTTGTTCCTGCCACACAGGCACTGAAACTCGCCGCATAAACCTTCTTCGAACAAACCTCGACCTGTGTATTTATATTTCTCCACCTCCTCGCCTCCATCCTTCCTTCCTTCGATCTCCTCACAACGCGCTCTGACAACAGATCACGATGTTTCCTCAACTCCCCTTCCAGCCAGCGCAGAGCGCTACCAACGCCCAAAACAAAACAGTCCGTAACCCCTTCATCATCGCGGCCGGCGATGCAACTAACCAGGCCCCCGAAAAGCCTCAGCCTCAGCCTCGCCCATTCGTTGAAGTCAGCCTGAATCCAACCCTCATCAAGAGTCTCGAGACTCTACGTACCGGACTCGAGAATCTCTACGGCCATAACAACTTCTCTGTCTTTGGAGACATCGTTGGACTCAAGATTCGCATCTACTCCTTCGCTGCTGATTCCCCGGTTAAGCGCCTCCAGGCGGAAGGATACCTGCATCCTCAGCCCACCGATAAGCTGTGCCGAAATGTCAAGCGAGACATCCAGTTGCTGGGTTGGTATCAGATGAAGCCTGGTGATCGAGGGTAAGCTATCCCCCATATGATCTTCTTTTCTTTTGTTAGGATTCGCGATCATTAGCGATGCATTTTCACACTTTGTCATCGGAGTCATGATTCTTCGACGGTATAGGTTTTCAACAAACTTAAATTCCCATTATCCCGAGCGCATAGTTTTGTTCTTGTAGAGTTTGCCGCATCATTGTATACATATTGCGGAACAACTGCTAATGGCAGAAAGTCATGCTGTAATTCGGCTGGGTGGAAAGGACTACGGGTTGACTTACAAGAAATCGTAACGATAATCATCACAAATAAATAAAACTCCTTGCACCCAATATTATCTACCCGTTCAATTCTAAACTGTGATGTAACGTGAAGTAAAGTTTGCCAGAGGCATGCTCGGTTGAAAGTGTGTGAATCGCCTTGCTTTCCGCGAAGGACGTTGAATCTGACCAATCAGGCTTCTCAATCGCGTTGTTCGTGGTACATGTGCTGTGTTTGTAAAAACTTTCTCATCCACTGGTCCTATAGTTTAGTGGTAATGACGTCGGATTTTGATACCTGTCAGAAGCCTTCCGAAGACCCCGGTTCGAACCCGGGTAGGACCTCACTTTTTGGCTACTCGCACTACACCGGACGCAGCTCATAAGTCTACTTCGCAGCGCAGGAAGATATCTACAGGTCCTATAGTCTAGTGGTTAGGACGTTGGATTTTGATGACCCATCAAAACATCTTCCGAAGTCCCCGGTTCGAACCCGGGTAGGACCTCTTTTTTGCCCGATTGAGGTCTTGTGTGATGATTCATCGCTCATTGTTGTTGGTCGGGAATAGCCTTTTGCCGGTGTAAGCCTAGGTCGTCAATCAGGATCATTGAGCGGCGATTGGTGACTATCCTACCCTGTAACATCTTTGGTCAGATCGTGGGCTGTATAGACAAACTTCAACATCAATGAGTCCAGTAATCACCGAGGGTCTAACCTACAAGTCGCGCATCGGTTGCTTTTGTTTGTGATATCGCTTATGCAGATAGACATATTGTCATGTGAGAAGCGAGACACAGCCCAACCACGTTCGAACATGGACAGTGTAAGCTGGAATCCAATGAGGCGTCAATCAATTCTCATGTAAATATTATGTATTATAAATATGCATCAACCATATATCCAAATCAGACAACACTGAAATCCATAGACATCCGTCGCGCAACCTTAGAAAGGCACTGGAACATTGCGCTCAAGATAGCCGAGCCACTTGGGAAGGCGGCGCTTTGAGGGAGCGTCTTTGCTGAGCTGCAAGTCCTCAATTGCACTGGCCCACTTGACAAGCTCTGCCTCAGCCCAGGCAGTCTGCATAATTCCCAGACCAAAAGGCATGCCAGACTCCTTGGAGTAGCCTCCGGGGATAGTGATGACAGGGTAACCAGCCTGGGCGGCGATTTGGGGAGCCTGGGCGACTTGAGGTGGGATGAGAAGGCCGGACAGCTTCTTGCCCTTGTAGGAAAGAGCGTCATTGATACCCTTGCGGGTGGAAGTTTGACAGAAGTTGAGAGCTTGCCAGTAAGTTTCGTCTCGTTCGCCATTGGTTTCCAGCGATGCGAGAAAGCCGTCTTGTCCTGAAGCAAAGGCGGGGTGACCCTTGCCATCCTCGTAGGGGTAACCGCCCTCTGTGCCATCATACTTCTTGTTGAAGCTGCTGATTGTTAGAGATTTCGACCAGTGCATGATAGAGGGTCACTTACTCGACGATGTCTTGAAGATTGCGAACATTGGTGTTCTCCACCTCGCTCAGGTACGTCTCGATGTTGCGGTAGAAGTCAACCTTGATGTAGGTATACTCAGACTCATTGGGGAAGCCTCGAGTAGTACCGTAATCCCAGTTCCATCCATCAGGACTAACAAGAGTCTCATAGTTGGTAATCTCAGTACCATTGATGACTGTCGCTCCAGCAGACTTAATCAGGTCAATAAGCTCGAGAAGCTGAGACTGCATATCTTCATCGGCATGAACCCAGAAACTCTCCCAAGGAAGGCCGAACGTGGCGCCCTTGAGAGCATTTTTCTTCGAGAGGAATTGCGCGTAGCCACCTTTGGGGGTCTTGTTCTTCTGGGCAGAGGTGTAGTTGTCGCGCTTGTCAATGCCATAGATGGCGTCGAGAACAAGCGTAGCATCCTTGACTGTACGCGCAAAAGTTCCGACAGAGTCCTGATGCTCGCTCTCAGGAATGACACCGGCTCGGGACGTCAAACCAACAGTGGGCTTAATTCCCACGAGGGCATTGCGGTTAGCGGGGTTGATCACTGCGCCAAGGTGTGTTAGTGGAATGCTTCAGCACGGTATCCGGCTTAAGGTTAAACTCACCACTGCCGTCCGTCTCTGTACCAAGCGAAAATGCGATAGCGTTGGCTCCGACACCGACAGCGCTACCTGTAGAACTACCACCAGGGTTGACGGTGAAATTGTAGGCGCTGCGGACCTGACCACCGCGAGCAGAGTAACCTTCGGAGTAGTCGTTGCTGCGCATGTCGGCCCATTCGCTTAGAGCAGCTTTGCCAAACAGCACGGCGCCTGCATCACGAAGCTTCTGAACGGTATGGGCATCGCGAGGGACAATATTGCCAAGAAGAGCCCAACTGCCCGCCGTGGTCTCGAGACTGTCTTTGGTTGCGAAGTTGTCTTTGACGGTGAATGGAATGCCGTGCAGGGGACCTCGAACTTTGCCCTTCGCTCGTTCGGCGTCGCGCTCAGCAGCAATTGCAAAAGCATCAGGGTTAATCTGCATAACTGAGCTGTACAAAGATTAGCTTTCTGTCGCAAAGCATATTCCGCGCAGATCACGACGTCATTCCGGAAGGGCAACCATGTCGCGAACTCACTTGATGTACTCCTCGGTCTGGTATGTGCGGATCAGGTAGCAGGTGAGGAGCTGAACAGAGGTAAGCTTCCCGGACTTCATGGCGTTCTGCATCTCGGTGAAGGTCGCTTCTTCCAGCTTGAATCCATTGCACTTTGCCATGGGGAAAAGATCCGACGATCCGACATTCTTTTCGAGAGGAATCAGGTTGGCATTATACGGGAAAAGAGGTTCGTCCTTGTTATTCGGTTTGGCGCTCGCGCCTTGATTGGCGATCAGGCCAGCGGCCAGAGACAAACTGAGAAGCTTCATAATGGCGATGGGAGCGAGAAAGAAGTGAAGCTGAGAGAAATGAAGAAGAACGGAGGGCATACAGGTGTTATTATGTTTGTTAGGTACCTACCTTAGACCTGCAGGAACTCCCTGGTCTAATTGAGCTACCTGGAAGGAAGCTACAGGGGTTTCTCTAGAGGCGCACCTTCCTCGGGATTGCGAGAGCGGCGTCCGTTCTTCAGCGTGTGGATCGAGCGGGCCGAAAGACGTTTAGCTAAGAAAAATGTCATGACATCGAACGTCGACTGAGCAATTTTGGCAGAAGCCAGACATGGGTTAGATCATTGTCAGAAGCTGAAGCTTTGGAAGATTTGACGGACTGGGGCGGGCCTGCTCCCCGTAAACTTAGTGGATTTAGAGGAGTCTAGGGATTTGCGGTAGGCCTAAACTTGATTGAGGGAAAGTCGCGCATTTTGAGTGTCGAAGGGAATTCCTCATTAAAATTCTTGAAGACGTTGACTTGGGTATGCCTGACAGATAACCGTCCTTTGATAGCAATTTCTCGTGGCTGGCGTTGTGCATCTCGTGCGACCACATATGCCAGGCACCGTGACACCATCATCCTCTCAATTTACAGATGCCGCAGGCAAAGGGTGTTACTCCAGGCACTTGGTATAATTGACGTGAGACCGTGTTGGATGACATCGTTCAACAGCAAATGAGAACAATTCTTTCTGAATCATAGGCGTCAAATAAGTGTGACAATACGCTGTACAGATCAAACCCTCATTTCCATGATCTTCCCGCATCGCTCCCACTTTGCGCATGCTGCATATCCTCTTTCAACCTAAAATCCACCTGCACCAAAATGCCATCCGCACTATTCTCACTCCTATTATCCGCCGTCACATCATTCATACGATAAACCTTATTCCCCTCAGCAGAAGTATCGCGACTGTTCAGCACATCATGCTCAGGTCTAAAATTGAGCGATCGCAACGCCGTGCCTCCCTTGGAACTCGGCTGCAGTTTCGACGACTTGCCGGTGTCTTCGCCGTTGGTAATGTCTCGCTGTAGGACGAACTTGTCGAAAAGGGGCTTGAATCCTGGTACTGATAGGGCGATTAGGGTGCCGCCGATCTCGCTGACTTCGATTACTAGCATTGGATTGTCTGTGGAATGTTAGATTAGATTGGGAGTGGTGGTGTTTGGTAACTTACAGGCCCATGACATGTCCATATTCCATTGTCCTTCGATGACCAACGCCAAACGTGCAATTGAGATGGCGATAACACTAGTAACATGTTAATCACTGTTGAAACTGTTCCCTTGGTGCAAACTTACGATATACCAGGCAAGAGGATACATGCAAGCTGTATCTTTCTCTTCCTGGGCATCTCCAACACCCTGAGCATAACAATCGGTATGCCAAATAATAAAAAGTCACACACAAGCGACACCGAAGAATTGACAACGTACACCAACCCCCACTGCAAACATGTAAAATCCTCAAACCCAGGCTGCCACTCATAAGGCCAAAGGCCTGTGACAGGCATACAATGGAAAATGATAAGGAGAAGTTGCGGGAGATATCCAGCGACGAGAACACCAAAGACGACTATGATTGCTATTCGTAGACGGTCGTGCACGGCGCATAGGCGATGGTAAAAGGCGAGACCAGATATTCGACATAGTAAAAGCGCGGTCGTGTATATTATATGAGCGATAAAGTCGAGGACTTCGGTGTCTTCGACGGTTGGCATGTCGAGGACATATTGGATGTAGGCAAAATGTCGCCCAGAACCCAGCTGGATGAGTCTAATGCACAGACCTACAAATACCACCAAGCAGATCTACAATCGTTAGCGATGCTACTGACGATGCTACACTGCAGTGGAGAGATCTACCCGCAATGGGGCGCCAAGAAGAGAGACTCACCCATGATACGAACGTCAATGCATCGTCGATGCCGAAGCGGTGCATAAGAAATGCTCGTGAAGCAAGACGACCGAGAACAATGATACTCGTAAGAACCGTAACAAAGAGAATACCCGCTATGGCCGATGCATCTTTCGTTTCGTTGAGATAGTCAGCTGTGATTCCTTTAGGGACTCTGCCGTCGGCAATGGCCTGTGAGACCTTTGGGTCCGACATGGCGAACAAAGTAAGAAGTGGTTATATCAACACTCCATGGGATATAATTCGTGTTGAGAGTATTACGCATCGAAACCGAGAACCAAAAGAGACGAAAATGAATTGGAAGTGGACCATGCCGTCCCTTATATCAAGCTGCTACCCAACATCCCAACTGCAGAGCTGTACATATTCCTTCAGGCACACACTACACTCATGTAACGAAACCAAATCTCCACACTTCAAACCTCGGGAGATAAAAAGCAACGAAGCCAAAAGCGGAACAGTAAAAAGCCGTTGCCAACCTCTCTACGGATACGTACATGCTACTGCTGAAGAGAGAGAGTTTTTGCAGTAAATTACCTTCCCTCCATCTTCCAGTAGCGTATGTGTCTGTGTCCAAATCAGTGTTAGCCTGCCGCAACGGGAGAGTCTGGATCAAGGAACCCGCCCCAAAATGACACAGATGGCGCCGAATTAAGTTTGTCTAGAGTGTAGAGTTTTTCGTGACTACCAGAAGTGATAAGTAAAGGGACATCTCGTATTCAACGCTTCTGTGCTGATAGCAGAGAATCGCCATTCTGACGTGGTGCCTGAGCCGTAGCGATGGGACGTTACAGGGATTCATCCCCTGTAAGCACATCAAACAATTGAACCTCGCTTAACCTGACAATGCCGCTTCTTCCATCCGTCACTTCTCGTAATCTCGAGCCTGGTAACTTTGTTGGTTCGCCGGAATGGTTCCTGATATGTTGGCTTACGCCAAGGAATATTCTCCGTCCCTTCTGGACCAGCATTATGACCTGTTTTCTACGAATCTTGGGACCATTATGACCAGAAGCATTCCTCGCTGGCTGTTGGTGGAGTTGTCTTGTTTAGGTCTCCCGCTTTTAGTCGACGGCAGCTTAGCGTTGGAGATCATCTCTTGCTTGGACTGTCGGTTTGACTCCGATGATTATAATTCGTTTTCACTTGCAATTCTTGTAGAGAAATGCTTGTTGGTTCTGACAACTTGAAAACTTGTTTCCATTGCTCAAACCTTCAACCCGAATTCCGCCGCTCAAAGGATCGTCATCCTGGGTATATGCAGCTGCATCTCCCTGAACCACTAGCTTGGGTCTAGTCTTCAGCCGCTTCCTGACAGCTTCTCATCTTGGTCAAGTCCATTTCAACTGCATGGATCAATGTGGATGAACGGAACTGTCGGAACCACAGCAGACAACCTTCATGTGATTTCGAGGCACCTTCTCAAAAGAGGTTTGACGTGACTAACAATTTTCCCCTTGACGCCTAGAATACTTTTTTGAATTTTCTAGTGTCTGGGCTAGTATTTATACTGGCCTGTGCTTGCCACTATGGATTCATCCAGGCCAGCCTTGGAAGGCGTTCTCTGGTCATGGGCAGTTGATTGATAACGGATTGCTCGTTCTAGACTTCTGTCAAAAACTCTTGTTTTCAAGCTGGAAACGTTACTTTAATCATGGCTCTCAGACTGATAATATGTGTCAATCGTTAGATAGCGTGGCGGGCTTCCAGAAGATCACATGCAAAGGTTATCAAGCTTCGATGTTTGTCACTCTCGTCATCAGGTTGGTACGGAGGTATTCCGCAAAGCACAGGATACCCTTGAAGCCAATCTCCGACAAATGCATTAGTACTCAGTTCTGTGTTCCAGGTTTACGTCAGTGGATGTTAATAATTGGATGTGAGTAGTAGACTTTTCTGTTTTATTTCTTTATTGTCGTTGTTGGTATATTATGAAACTTGTTTGGAGCTATTCTACCTCTCTTGAGGTTCTTTCCTGTGAAATCCATTTCTATCGTCCTTCTCCTAAGTCTTTCGTGTTCCTTTCCAGGCGAGAGACTTCTATCTTGTTATCACCCAATAACCAAGGCAGACCATAAATCTGCTTGTCTCTGCCCGTCATCTTAGCCCAATGATCAATTTCGTGATCCAACATCATCTCAGATGATTCAATAGCCTCTGCCACACGAGCTGTTTGCGTAAATGTGTACCAAGCATTGCCAAGAGCTGAATACTCCGAATGAAATGCAAAGAGAAATATGATGGCCCAAAAGATTATGAGATGGCACCCAATAAGAACAAAAACAATGATAAATCCAGTCCATTTCGTTGGAATAAGGGTGTCTGCCAAATTCACTGTCTTGACAGAGAATTCCAGGTCGTTCTTGTCCAAGTGATCATAGTACGTCATTTGATACAGCCGGGTTACCAAATCCTGTACTGCTGTAGCGGGATCGTCCCCGACTATATGATGGAAAGGAGAAGTATGTGCAGGATGGGCAGCCCAAGAAAGATCGTCAACATTGCTAGGTGCCATACTCCAGGCACTACTAGACCCCAAAGGAAGCTCATTAAAAATGGTGAGGAAATGTGCGTCGGCATTTGACTCGATTGTCTGTTTCTGATGCTTTGGGAAACTATGCCGAGTGGTGAAGTTCAAAGGGGGGTCGAATTCGAGATCCAGTACATCGCCTTCAAACGATTCATCCGACTGTACCTTGTTCTTTTCAGGGTCGGCAATGGCTTCAAGTGGGATAGGCTTCCCAGACACGGCAACTTGGTAAAGCTGCGGCGTGTATTGGTTGAAAAGACAAATTGTGGCTATCACTACCATGTTACCATCGCCGTCATAGGCTGCAGCCCAGACATTATCAGGCTTTATGTCGAACTTCAATCTTTTCAGACGCTCGGGCGTACTGATGGTTGGTTTGGACTTCGTATCCGAGGTAATATGATCGGTTGACTTGATCATAAGCACTTGCCGGAAGTTATAGAGCTCATCAGTCTGTTGGTTCTTCTTCAACGCATTCAAGGTTTTTGAAGAGAGAACTCCTGGCTCTTGGTCTAGACACAGAGATGTGGGCCACTCATCCCAGTCTGTATCATTCGCCTTGTAGTGTAGCTGACATCTTTTGTCCTTACCCCAACGCAACTCGGCCATTGTTGCAGGTTCCGTTGAATTTGGGCGACTCCTGACATTTCTCGTCGTCTTCTTTTCAAATTCGATACTAGCATCTTCGATGAACGGGGAAAAATAGATAGTTCGTGTATTAATTACCAAAGCCGGTCCTGCATATGACTGTAGTGAAGTTCTAGAGGCTGCATCGAATAATGGTAGCATTGCGCGATAGGTATCCCCAGTATCCCCGGACCAAAGTCTCTGAACTGGAAACTCGTCGTCATCTTTCGATCCATTTCTCCTATCCTCGGCGAATCGCCATTTTGCCGCTGGTTTCGACCTCCAATATGATGCGGCATTGTAGATGTCATTGTATTCGGCAGGTTTACTGGATGATATTGCACGGGTTTTTGTGATACTCGGAGCAGGTATATGCGTTATTGTGAAGTCGGACAGGAGTATAGTAGAGATGAAAGGTGAAAATATAGTGACAGTGACGCCTACAACAATGATAAACGAATAGATTCTTCCAGACCGACAGGTAGTGGTTTGTCTTAGCACTACCGGGAGGACGTTAAAGAACCCCGACTTCGATGCTCTTTCCAAGGACAAAGCAGGAATATCGTTAAGATGTGCACCAGATGTTTCCAATATAGTTGCTGAAAGCGCTGCGGTAACAAGTCCAAATTGTATACCCATTGACGTACGTATAGCAGCGGCACAGATTGTAACGACTCGGGCGGTCCAGTCATTGGAAAAGATGGTCCTCCAAAACTCTGGCTCTTGACGATCTCGGGCTGACTTGGTCCCTCTCCATAGGTACAGCAGTAGCATACATGATGCCAGGATAACAACATTTCCCAAGGTAACTGTGAGGAAACCTGCCAAGCCGAACTGTTGCCAAAGATCGAAACGTCGTCGTGGGAGACATGGTGGCGTATGACCATATTCTGTGCAAGCCGATACAAGGCAGCTCGATTCGTCCTTTTCGTCCTCTTCATGTAAGTCGTGGCAATGATTCAATTTTCTTCTTTTCAAATTCGGCTCCGATCCGATGATCGTCTCGTTTGGGTCGACGCTTAGCACAGTTAGTATCAAGGCCAGGCGGAGTAAGCCGACCCCGTGGGACATTATACGTACAGGGTGACCTCCGATCCCTGCGCAGCCTGACTCTGTGCCATGTCTCATGAATACGAACATTCGTAACTGCAGTTGAAGATGTCAGAGTAGGGAATAGAGACGGCCTACGAGTTTTAAGCTTAATTATTAGTGCCTGGTGACATGAATAGCACAACGTGACGAGCTGAAATTCGGCATACTGTACCAGTTACACAATTCCAATTTCATAGCCACTCTGATCAAGCTGTAAAACGAGCTATACTGGGGCTTGCATTGGATGTCTGGTCCCCGATCTTGGACGAAGCTGCAGTAAGCCAAGCCACCACCTCAATAGTCCTACCTACACATTGGCGGTGGTTCTTAATGGAAGAAGTGTATAAGCATGACTGGCTGTGACAGCACCACATCGCAATTCAATGTCAATAGTAGCTGAGGCTTCGCATCTCGTTGGGTGCGGTAGGCAGTACAGACGGCCAATGTCAAGTCCAGGATTTCGGCCAGCAGGTAAGGCATTTTGATTTCCGCTCCCAGGCACCCTTTTTCTAATTCTCGAACAGGTAAGACCCTTTTCCCTCGAATCTTACAGGTGACTCCTCTTGGGATTGCAATAGTATCTTCCATTGTCAGCAATCAAGCTGCTTCTTTGGGGAATTAACAGGAGATATAGGCGACCCGGTCTTGAACAACGCCTTGATATTCTCAAAAGCCTCTTTCTCTCCCCTCTGAAAAGCCAAGTCCGTCAGGCCAGCGACATGAGGTTGGATAACCACCTTGTCACTGGTCTTGAAATAATCATTCAAGTCAGGCTCCTGCAAAAAGACATCTAGTCCGGCTCGTGTGATCTTCCCACTTTCCAAAGCATTGATAAGAGCAGTTTCATCGACGATCGCTCCGCGTGCAGTGTTGACAAGAAAAGCACCATCCTTCATAATCTTGAACTCTTCAGTAGAAATCAGATTCTCGGTTTCCTTCGTCAGAGGACAGTTGATCGACACTATATCTGACTGGGCCAATAGCTCGTGCAAGGTCGGACAGTATGTAGCCTGATACTTTGCCTCATCTTCAGCACTTAATCGTCGACGGTTGTAGTACTTGATCTTCATGTTGAAGGCAACAGCTCGCTTTGCAAGACACTTTCCAATAGCGCCCATCCCGATGATGCCCAGTGTCATGCCCCAAGGATCTCTGCTCGGTACGACAGGCCCTCTCCAGTTGCCCTCGCGTAAAGAGCGTTCGCCACGATACGTATCTCGGATGACGGCTAGAGTTAGAAAGAAAGCCATATCGGCGGTAGCTTCGGAGACGGCATCAATGCTGTTGCAAAGCCAAATTCCATTTTCAGTGCACCACTCGACGGCCAGATCATCGTAGCCGGCTGCTGCTGAGGCGATGATTTTGCAGTGTGGTGTGAGAAGTTTGAAGATCTTATCGAATGGACGATAGGGAGGTCTGCCCATACGAATGATAAAAGCGTCTATAGGGCCGTGTTGTTCGAGCATGAGTGGTAGCTTCTCAAGAGCTTCTTGGTGGTTGCGAACACCAAGGAACTGTCAAGACTAAGTCAGCATTGGAACTGAAAGATCTTTTTGTAGATAACAGAAAGTCCTTTTGTTACTAACATCATAATCAAAGTCTTTCTGGAAGTCTTGGATGTATTCAGCGTCAATGAATTCGGGCCTTCCCAAGGACACTACACGAGGTTTCTTCCCAGCTTTGTTATCCGAAGACATGTTAACAGGTACTTCTCTGATATATTTTACCCTAGTGGTTCCGATAATAATTCACGATATCAGACAGTGCCGAGTTCCAAACCGGCAAACTGACAATACTAGGGAAAGCGGGATTTATTGGTCAATCAAGTGGAGAAGTTTGATATATCATCCGGAACTTATTTTAGATGCCGATCCGAGTGCCAGTTGGAGCATGATCGTCCTCTGAGTGTTACTATATAAAAGGATTTTAGAGATCTTCTAAGTTCCTCGAAGATTAGTATATGCATCAGTCTATTTGGTACAATTTCGTTATAACTTCAACAACTACTCCAGCCAGCTGCAGTTCATAAGATATGCCAGTGTCTATTCTTTGCGCACTCCTCCTTGACAGTTTATATATGCGGAATAAAATTTGTCCACTCAACAGTCTGATACGCACTCAGTGGCAGAGATCTCAACCCAATGAAATCCTCCACAAAGATATAAACCCGAAACACACAATAGAAAGCACACAAAACAGATGTGACGATAATAAACCCGACCTGAACGCCCATATACGGATCCTTCTCGTGTGATATGTTATGCGATCTGCTCAGAAATGCGATAATGCCTCCCTTCTTCTGCTGCGGTACCAGACTATCGTGGTCAAGGTCCATACTCCTTGTCGCCCTACTCTTTCGATTCTTGAGCCAGTCTTGTGCCTTAAAATAGAAATCCCTAATCGGATGTGCTTTGTCCGCATTTTCCCTTTCAACAAAACTCAGTTCTAAGCCTTGATAGAGACGATCCTGTGGCACGAAGATCCACATGGCGAATTCCATCCACGCCGCGCCAACAAAGCCATATACCAGCATATAGATACTAGCCGCGCGCCAGAAGTCTCTTTCTACTGCGCTCGGGAAAGGCATGTTCCATGCTGTAAGGAAGACGGCGCTGAAGACGAGGATGAAGGCGACGCCGACTAGTTCGAGATCAAAGTCCATGCGGAGGAATATGTCGCCTGGGTTTCTATCCCAGGGTATGTTTTCGACGCGGCGGGAGAATGGGGAGAAGAGTATCTTGCGGGAGAGTTCGTTGTAGTATTGCCATGCGAGGTTCAGGGCTGTTTCATCTCTGCTGATGAAGTCTAGGGGTGTTTGATAGTATGGTTGATCTGGTTGACGTCCTTCCTGGTTCGTCGTTAGTGGGGCCTTGAGCCAATAGTTAGAGCTCTTACATTGATAATGATATCTTCCATCTTGACATCACTCTCAACAGTGATGGTTGTGCCTACATCAGATGGTTTGTCCTTCCAGCACCATGCTGTTCCAAAGAGGATAACCACAAACGAGACAGCAGTGAGCTCCATCGTGGTTACATGAAGTCCCTGAATTAGCCGTGCTATAAATGTGATGATGAACCATGTCGCTTGCCATATAGTGACGAGCCTATAGGGCTGGGTTAGACAACAGAAGGGGATGATCGAGGTTGATTCACTAACCTAGCAAATCCATCAGACTTATTTCTGTCACGGAGTTCTCGCTCAGTAATCTCCGGACACTTGACGTATGAATTCTTGACTAAATAGAATAATTGTTCTGCGTTCAATGGTATGGGCGGTCGGTCGGGATTATCCAGTTTGAAAACAAATCCACCCATATCAGCAAAGAAACCATGCGTGATGGTCCAATGCGTATGTCCTCTTGAATGAAATTTCTGCACAAGATCAGCCATTATCCCAATCTCAACAAAAGGTGACTTACAGCAACAGATCTTCTTGCCGAAGACTTCTGTCCAATAGCCAACACTATAATAAATTCCGGCCCAAGTAATCCCATACACGCAAGCCCAAGCCTATCCCTGATAGACGCCCAAAGACCATCTCCAGGTGCAGGAATATTAGGATAGACAGACGTCCAACAGCAGAGGAAGGTCGTAACTAGACATGTGAATACAATATCGTAGGTGCCTCGTCCGTCTGGCGATGGTGTCCAGCCCACGAATTCGGTCTCGTTGGATGCCATGGGAGCAGAGATTGGGGAGTGGAATGGGAATTGGTAGAACCAACAGCTTGTGCTGGGATACTTATTCCTTCTGCATGGTTACGACCAACATGCCCACCTCACATTGCTGCGTGGGCGCCAAGAGAGGCCTGCCTACAACTCTGTAGGGGAATGTCTCAAATTGTACGGCACAGTGGTGGCTATGTATGGTCCTCGCAGCCTATTCTCTAGCCATCAAGGCTTTCAATTGCAATATCCTTCTTCTATCTTCACTTCTTTATATTGACATCAAGTCTCAAGTCATGACATATTTATAATGCTCAAGTACATAGATAGCATCGGATAGATTTTAATAAAGTCCAGATTCAGTGCCGGCCCATCGTGCTGAAGATAGCAACAACGCAGGCGTTTAAGAGCTGAGCGGTACCAAACCACCCCTAACTGGCTGTGCTCCAGGCACCATAACCAGGGTCTACGGGTCTGGCGGCCTCTGATTGATCTTCTTCGCTTGAGATTGTCGAAAAATGATCTGATATGCAGGGGTACGGGCGCGTGGATGCAGCCAAGAGCGGGCCGTTGCGTGCGACGAAGACGCGGGCCGTGTAGGTAGGTAACAGAAGAATTATCCTCTGATGGAGACTTAGGCTACAGAAATAAACCTGCCTAAATGCTTGCCTAAGCTGGCACAAGGTGACCAAATTCTTTTGTCTCTTATGTTTCTAGCGGTCATTTCTTCTGACACCCTGCCGCCGTAGTAGTCCTTCCTTTCCGTTTCGAATCCATCATCATGTGTCAATTGATCTCTAGCGCAATCATCTTTGTTCATCGATTGTCAGCGGCTCTAGTTTAGTCAAGGCTTAGACGGCGCGGCAATTGTAGTTGCGTTACAACTCACTTGTGTGGGTGGGTGGATGGCGATTAACCCCAAAGGAGACAGCCCTGTAAGAGTAAACAATCCTCTGCTTTATTCTTGAGTACTTTATGACTAGAGAGAAGAAATCGGGTCTGTTCTCGCCACGATCTAATAATAAACGCACTCGTAGTCAAATGCATATAGTCTAAGCCTTACCAGCGTGACTTCGTACCATGCATCACCCTACCCCGATATGCCTATGCGACCACTATAACATCTCTACTTCTTCTAATAAGGATCCTTGAAGAAAATAACCTGCACAGTAATATCATCCCTCACATTGCGGCTCATGGGCGCATACGTCGTCATCGCTCCAAGGAACAAGCCTCGTCTCGACCCTCCAAACGCATTTTTCACCAAACACACAGCCGCATTGTCAAGATCTTCAATGACCTGATGGTCCGGGGTAGCCTGCCATCCATCTTCCAGCTTTCCCTCGAATTTGGTCTCCTTGAAGACCTCAGGCTTGCCGCTCTTCTTGGCGGTCAACCAGCGCGAAACGCATGTCACGGCGTCTTCGTTGCTGATCATATCCCAGAGACCGTCGGAACCCAGAATAACAAAGTCTTCTGTCTGAATCTTTCGGGTTGTAACCTCTGGGCGGGCTGTCAGGTATGGAGGGGTGGTGTAATTGGGTCGGGGTGGAGTGCCGTAGTAATCGTCCTGGACTTTGCGAATGACCTTCTCGGGCCATTTCAGTCTGTGGTCGCCAAACGCTCTTGTAACAGCAAGACCGAACAGGCGTCCCGAGTTGAGATTGAGCATGCTGTTGAGCTGTCCGGGATGTTCCTTGTCCAGTCTCTCCACTTCAAGCTGATTGAAGCCAGTCTGGTCGATGCTAAGAATATCCGTCTCGTACTTGTTCGCCTTAGCAGACCACGCACCGCGAACAGCTCGTGAGTCGCCTGCGACAGCAGTGCGGAGTGTAGAAGTGGTAGGTTCATACATGGTTAGAAGCGCACATGATCCAGCGATGGCGGGTGCAACGGCAGAGATGACAGAAGCAGAGCCTTGGTCTTGTCCGGATTCGACAGCTTTGAGGGCGGTGTCAAAGATACGGTCGTCAAGACGGACAAAAGCCTTCTGGATCGCATCGTCTACCATCTCACTGGAACTGGTAGGCGTCAGGCTTGACAGAGCGCCCGACACATACGGGACCAGAGCGTTCCTCAGCACTTGAGAAGTCGCCCATCCTCTTAACTAGCATTAGCATGTCTTCCATCGAGCCCCGACAGGTCAACTCACGCATGTCCATCATAAACACCAGCGTACAAAGTCTTGGTTCCCCCAACACCCTTCGCAATCTTGAGATCCCAATCATCCTCAATGGGATTATTGCTTCCCAAACGCGCAAAGTCTACGCGTCCTTTAGCTCCTGCGTGTCCCTCAAACACAAAGGTATGGGCGTCCTCGCGCAGCTTGGCATTGGCATCCTCGAGAATGATCGACTTGACAGGCGAATTGACGGGGATTTGTTCTTCTGTTGGATACTCGCTCAAACTGGGAACGCCGTCATTCGGAGTCCGGGTCTTTGCGGTACTCTTGGTGCTGAAGAAGTATGCTCCAGAGCCAACGCCGACAACGGCAGCCGCTGGCCACACGTACTTCGCATTGCCTGATGTTGAAGTCTGCGTAGATGAGAAGCGTACACCGACTGGTACTCGCTTGAGCGCCGAGCCTGGGACTCTCAGAGTCCTGGTTGTTGCGCGGAACATATTTTGTTGTTGATGCTAATTGCAAGACGTTCCAGCGACGACCGTGAACAAGCCAGCTGGCGTAACAAAGTGAATTGCACCCTTACAATGGATATTTGAAGCTGGTGATAAACGCGCCCTTCAAAGTGAACCGTAGGGCGTGGACATGGATTGGAAAATGAAACAAAAAAGCTGCACTAATCCTGGAAGGGAGAGGTCAATTGTCGTATGTTCAAAATCGATGATGCGACGTCGTGAGGACCTATTTAAGCCAATGGTTCTGTAAGAGCGGTGTTGAGGTCGTGCTTACCCTGAGGCGGAATCAGAGACATTGGCCTTGGGACTTTCCAAATTTGGGTACCAAGAATGCAGAGTCCAGGAAAGGGTGTAAATTGACATGAACGGGTTCAATTATTTTATCTAGTTTTGTTTCAGCGGCTCATTTTTTATTAAAGAGCTGAGGAAGACGAAAAGGGCGGGTTGTCTTGGTCCCATGTTCAACTGAGATTCACGATGTTTTGTATAACTTCACTGTCGAGATAATTATGAATTCACAAAGAATCACAAAGGTATTCATTGCCCAAACCCAGATGCCACGATATATACAACGCCAAACCAAAGCATGCAATTATCAACCGTCTAAAGGTTTCCATTGGCAATCTCTTCCTCCTCGTCTTCCCACTCGCCATCCTCCTCCATCTTCTCATTGACCTTGAACTCAGCGTCGCCCGCTAGTCCCTCACTGTCAAACTCATCGACATCCATATCACTATCGTACTCAAAGTCGTCCTCGTCATCGTCGTCGGCACCCTCGCCCTTGTTGCTGTCCTTGGCCTTGGCAGCCTTCTTGCGCTCCACGTTGGCCTTTTGCTCCTTCTTTCGCGACTCCTTCTCTTGTCGGCGCTGCTCCCATCGCTTTTCGAGCTCCTTGATCTCCTCCTTGCTCTTGTGGACGTACTCGTGCCACATGACCTTGCCGGAGGCAAGACCCTCCTCGACCTTGGTCAAGCGGAGGCGCATTCGGGGTCCGAGCTCGACAAGCTTGACGGCGCGGCGTTCGACGTGCTCCTCCTCGACCTCGGGCTCGGCTTCGTTCTGGGCGGCTGCTTGTCTAGCCTTGGCAGATAGAACCTTTCGGGTTGTGGCGTCCAAGATCTCGACCTCGGCGTCTGTGTCCATCTCACTACCGCTAGTGGCATCTGTCATGTAACCGTCGCCGTTCTCGCCTCCGATCAAGAAGTCCGCGACATCCTCAAGTTTACCCAAGTTAGGCATCTTGCCCTTTCGGCTGGTTTTTGAGGTAACGAATTGCTCGGCGGCGTTCAATCTTCTTAGAGGCTTGGAAACGGTGGTTGACTTTGTTGTGATGGCATAATGTCTAAAGTTGACGATGAAAGTACCATCGTCCTCGGGCGATTGCTCGCGGTTCAACAACAGAACTCGTCGGATTGACTTGAGAGGTGTGGCTTGGGGGTTGATAGGTGGGAACATGGATTGGAAGACCGTTGTAGCAAGGGATTCGAGGTGTCTGGGAACTTTCGACTTTGCATCCGAGTCTGGGCGGGTAAAGTTGTTCATGACCAGCTGTAAAAGGTTAGCAGGATAAACAAACGACGATTAAAAAGTCTTCTTACCAGAGGGGGGGTGATGAACTCCTTGCCGCCACCCTTGGGGTGCTTCTGAGCTCTCTGCACATCTTTGCATAGCGAGTACTTCTCCACGCGAAAGTTCAGAGTAGGTCCTCGAGGAGTCAAGGCCATTCGCAGGTTGGTGTTTCCACTCTCTGATCTCGAAAACAGCATCAGATGAGTGACGCCCAAAGGACCGCACATGACAGCGTAATCTTTTAGTCTGTTTCCACGTCTCTCCTTCAATCGACTCGCAGTGCCGGGCTCCATGACCTTACGAACATCGGCCGCAAGCTGGCTAACGCTGGAACCGACTTCGCCAGCGCCAATTCGAATAACCATGCTCTTGGGATCCTTGGTGGAGGCATGACCGGCAGAATCCACTTCGGGATTGCTGGCACCGAGGTGGGTTCTCTTCTTTGTTCGTTTGCGCGCCATTGTTGTGATTTTTTGTTGTTTGATGTATCGTCAAAACTTGCTTGAGCTGTCTGTCGCAAATCTCAATGTATGGCAGAAAGAAAAAAAGTTTGGCGGGGACCGCGATAAGACTAGCGCACGTGCGATAAGAGGGTCTCCACTAAAATATTTTGAAGTCTTGGATCAAGATCATCTTTCTGGAAGTTTATTCTGCTTCTACATACCAAATTGCCCATCATGAACAGCGCAAAGAGAAGAAAGGTCGGCCAGGATGCGCCTAGAAAGACTAAGCCTGTAGTCCAAGAGAAGCCCCCTCAACCCGAGCCCGAATCTTCCAGCAATGAAGAATCCGAGGAAGAATCTGCGACTCTAGAGGAGCCTTCCGCCGAGGAGACAGCTGTTGATGCTCCCAAGAAAACCTTTAAGGATCTGGTATGACTCATTGACTTTTTACCCGATTTCAAGACTCTAACAATTATCAGGGTGTCAACGACGCTCTCTGCGAAGCTTGCGAAAAGCTCAACTACAAGTACCCCACGCCCATTCAAGAGAAGTCAATCCCTGTCGCCCTCGAGGGCCGCGATATCATCGGTCTCGCCGAAACTGGTAGTGGAAAGACCGCCGCCTTTGCCCTGCCTGTCCTCCAGGCTCTTCTCGACAAGCCTCAGCCTCTGTTCGGTCTCGTCCTCGCCCCCACCCGTGAATTGGCAACACAGATTGGTCAAGCCTTCGAAGCTCTCGGAGCGCTTATTTCTCTGCGATGCGCTGTAATTGTCGGAGGTCTGGATATGGTTCCCCAGGCTATTGCGCTCGGAAAGAAGCCTCACATCATTGTTGCGACACCCGGTCGTCTCGTGGATCATCTCGAGAAGACCAAGGGCTTTTCGCTGCGAACTCTCCGATACCTGATCATGGACGAGGCTGATCGACTTCTCGACATGGATTTCGGACCCAGCATTGACAAGATTCTCAAGTTCATCCCCCGAGAGCGACGCACATACCTTTTCTCTGCCACAATTAGCTCCAAGATCGAGAGCTTGCAACGTGCCAGTTTGAGGGACCCCGTCCGAGTGAGCATCAGCTCCAACAAGTACCAGACTGTGTCTACTCTGCTCCAGCACTACTGCTTCATTCCCCATGCTCAGAAGGATGTCTACTTTATCTACCTTATCAACGAGCATGCTGGACAGTCTACAATCGTCTTCACGCGAACAGTCTGGGAGACACAGCGCATTTCCATCCTACTAAGAACGCTTGGTTTCGGCGCTATTCCCCTGCACGGTCAGCTCTCTCAATCATCCCGTCTGGGAGCCCTCAACAAGTTCCGCTCTGGAACACGAGACATCCTGGTCGCTACCGATGTCGCTGCTCGTGGTCTGGATATCCCTTCAGTCGATGTTGTTCTCAACTACGATGTGCCCCAAGACTCAAAGACATATGTCCACAGAGTCGGACGAACTGCCCGTGCTGGTAAGTCCGGTGTTGCCATCAACATCGTGACCCAGTTCGACCTCGAGATCTACCTGCGAATCGAGGCCGCTCTCGGCAAGAAGCTTGGAGAGTACCCCACAGAGAAGGAGGAGGTCATGACTTTCCAGCACCGAGTCCAGGAGGCTCAACGCCATGCCAGAATCGAGATGAAGTCCTTCGTCGAGAACAAGGGTAAGAAGAGTGGCGCAGCTCGTGGCAAGAAGGGCGGTAAGAGAGGTAGAGATGACATGGACAGGGAGGAGGGTTAAAGCTGAAGCTAGCTGTACTGGAGTTGCGGCAGTTTGGCGTTGTGGTAAAAGTGTTCATGTTTAATGGTTTCTAAACGATGTTGTTCCAATTGTTCGATGGTTTATAATATGTCAGATGTTAGCCATCAATAATGAAAGCTCTACAAAAGATTATGACAAAGGATCATCTAAACAGTGATTAGCCTGTCCTGCTTGAACGACGAAAGCGCTATACCGTACCCTTCATGAGCCAAGTAAACATGATGAATTAATGAACTGAGAACCTCAGCAGAGTTCATAAGACAAAACTAGACTTAGCTCAAATAAGCATATCTCCAATCCTTCGTCTGCAACGGTAATTAATGACATCTCAGCCAAGCAAGTCTGAAACGCCGAACGTTCTTTCAGGTCCCCGACAAGCGGCCGCCTTACGCAGGGATCAAGAAGATCACCCCAAGTTTCAATCTTAGACTGATCCGCGAATGGTTCAGCTCGTTTCAACAATTGTCTAAGACGCTGATTTATAACTGCGTTCCCTGTTGTTTCGAGCGGCCGCTTATTGAAGATGAGATGAAAGGACTACGACTTGTGTAATTGTCTGAGCATGTTTGTACTCGTAGTTGGTATATAAGTGAAGATGTGATCAAGCTTGTGAGATCAATTAATCTTTTCATTCATTCGTTTCTTTGGTGTATTGAATACACTGTCCATTCATTCATTGTTGATATCTCGTCATTCATTCCTTCATTCATCATGTATACTTCAACTCTTCTTCTCACCCTCGCTGCATCTGCAACTGCTCACATCGCCTCTTGGAACAAGGGCATGTATTGCAAGGTAACTTCATCCCTCATTTAGATCTAAGCAATACTGATTCCCCAGGGCGGCAACGACTCCTCCGTCGACAACGCAAACACCAACCTTGCCGTAAATCCTCTCTACGACCTCCCCAAGTCCAAATGGTGGATGCAAGCCGACCGCGGATGCGACGTCGTTCCCCCTCCCAAGGGCGAATTCCTCGAACTCCCAGCTGGAAAGTCCTTCATGACTGAACTCGCCAACAACCGCGCCTTCACCACGCTTTCGTACAATGGAGATCTGACCACTGACTGGCAAGACGGTAAGAACCGCTCTGTGTCATGGAGAGGTCCTGAAGGTGGCTGTCTTATGGATGGCGGTGATGGCTCAGGTGGAGAGTTGCACACTAAGAATATTGAGTCAACTGGTGGAACAGCTTGGGCTATTTCGTATGAGAGTGATATCAGCAAGGTTACCATGGATAATCTTGTTGTGTTCTCTGTACGATACTAGTAAGACAGTCTTGCTTTAGACTTGCTCGGTTGACTGACTTGTATAGTTCCCCTTTCTTCCGCGAGACTTGGTACGATGTTCCGGCTGATATGCCCGAGTGTCCAGAGGAGGGCTGCTACTGTGCCTGGCTCTGGATCCCAGATGGATGTAAGTCTTTATCTTCCTACCTAAACAAACCATGACTGACAAGATACGAAGGCGGCCAGTCGAACATGTATATGCAGAACCATCGCTGCAAAGTCACTGGCAGCACTTCAACCAAGAAACTGGGCAAGCCTAAGCCTGCCGTGTACTGCCGCGATAACCCTACCAAGTGTGTTCCTGGTCCTAAGCAGATGATGGTCTGGAACCGTAAGTCTACTCCCGAGTAATTGTGCTATCGACAGGTCTAACTCTTTGTAGAAGCTGAAGGCAACAACGTCAACCCTCCTGATGGCAAGACACCTACTTACAACCAGCGAATGGGTTTCATGGACGGTGCTCAAGATGATATCTTTACCACTGAGTAGTCTTGATGGCGAGGTTCTGTGTACTAACAGCATATGTGAATATATAATAACTTTCATATTTAACTAAGAATAACATGAGTTGAAAATAAAGAAAGTCAAACTAGGCAGATAGAATACTGGAGCCCTGCAAATAAAGGTCTTAAAGACTCTATACGTCGATACATGGGGCGCCGTTGTGGGAAACTGAAAAGCTCTTAATAGGACTCTTCTTAAGGACATCACTGCCACAACTTCCTGAGGTAACCGTACTCCACCCTTCGCCTCCCTCACAGTCATACTCAGGGTAAATAAAGAGATTCCAGCCGCAGTTGCCGGCGCCGAAATTTTCACCTTCATTGGTCTCGGCATTGATAGAAAGGATATCAACGGCAAAGTTATCAAGGTTTTGGCAGGTTTCGATGTTATGTGAATAGCTTCCGGTAGTCTTGTCGCAATAGGCATCAGTGTAGTATCTGACCCTGTAGTCAGGCCATTCGGCACGCTTCTGGATGTTGGGAGACTGGTTGGAAGCTGGCATGGCTAGGGCGTTGCCAGTGAGGCTGGTGATAAGTGTAAGGGAAGTGATGAAGTTGAAGTGCATTGTGACTTGTTGCGGTGTGGAGGCAGATTGACTTTTGTGAATATGAAGCAGAGTTGCTTGTGCTTTGTAGGATGTCTTGATACGAGAGGTGTAGTAGTTGTGTTTTGGTTTGTCTGATGAACAAGCCTTCTGAAGCTAGGACATCACATCCCTCTTATACCTTCTCAAGTCACAGAGATGAACATTGGTGATGTAATACTCAGAACCAACATATCCTACGGATGCCCACCAGGTGGAGAGGATCTTCAAACACAAGAGGGCATAGATGTGATACCCAACAGTTCAAAGCGTCGAGATATTTACAAACCCCTGGTTATCTGCTGTCGCCAGTAGTGATCAGAGGTAGGCGCTGGTCTAATGCAACTGTGCTCTATGGAACTTTCTAGGAATATTTACAGTCATCTGACATTTCAGTGACTTATGCTGCAAGCTAAAGAGACATCGGGCAATTCGCCTTAGAGGCTAAGGTGATGGTTACTAGATGAGTATACCATATTGAGACATGTCATTAAGTAGAGAGTCACTGGAGAGAACTATTACGTTACCGCGGAACGACTGTGATCACTAGATTGTTGGTCTTGCAATTTGAGCGAAACTTCACGACAGAGTGCATTCCGTCTCACGCTATGGTATCTGTTGGTTGTGTCCATGACTCCTCTTGGTCCCGTTTATAGTATCTGTTGGTCCTGTTCAAGTCGGTTGGTCTCTTTCACCCCACCTGCCGAGAGAGAGTAGACAAATCATTCTTTCCGCACAGACATGCGTTGAAGAATCGATACTACTATTATGGAGAGAGCCATGGCATCCCAGTCTGCAGATCAGCGGTATTAACATCTGCTGGCAGTTAGCACTTACAAGCGCACAAAGACGACCTTTAGACATATCCGTTACCCGGTCTCCTATGGTGCTAGAAGAATACAAGAATGCTTTATACTAACTACTGAAGAGAAACCGGTAGACAATAGCGTTGTGTCTTTTCAGTGCTAGATTGCAAGCCTGCCTAGTACTACAGGTTTTAAAGGTTTCCAACTAATGCCTTCAATAGCTTGTTAGTTGTTGGTTCAAGGTTACAGAGATCTGCATAGTGGAACTCATCTGTGCAAGGATAGTATGCTACCTTGCACGCTTTCAGGGCAGCTACACGGCATTACTATTACAGAAACGTACAGAACCAACAGAAGTCATAGCTGAACAATTACGTTATCTAGATACACACAGGCTATCTTAAGCAAGTGATCTGTTATGGTCATAGACGATGCTCAGGATGACATCTTTACGGCTGAGTAGTAGTCTTCGAACTTTTGTTCTTTACTTGCATGTATGTCAACCTCTTTTTCACTCGCATTACCATTGCAAAGTTCAACAAAGATAAGACAATGTTTGTCTATTATATAGTACACAATAGTAGCCTGGTCAAATCCCGATACCTCTACCCATAAACCATCCAGTGAACCTATGCTCAAACGCCAATTCGCTACTGACTAAATATTATTTACCACGCCACTGCCCGTATAGAATCATGCGCCGCCCAACTTCCGGATCGTCGGGGCTGATCCTCATCTTCATCTTCGCCATCCGCCAACTCGGTATCCTCGTTACCTAGAGTTTCATCGCCATCGGCTACCTCCTCGGCCTCTTCTTCGCCGTCACTCTCTTCAGCTTCGTCGTCACCTTCGCTTTCACTATCGGCGTCTTCTCCGCTTGACTCGTCCGATTGGTGTCGAAGATTGGGGAACATGAGTCCCGGGGGGACCTCCTGGTCATAGTCTTCAGGTACATCGCTAAGGTCACTCTCGTCATCAGCCGAGTCGTGAATAGAGCCTGCTTCGCTGTCGGCCTTTTCTTCGACGCCATGCTCTTCGGCATTCTCGTCTTCGGCAGCTTCGTCATGTTCTTCCTCCTGTTCATCTTCGTGCTCTTCTTCGTCGTGCTCCTCTTCACCGTGCTCTTCTTCTCCGTGATCTTCCTCATTCTCGTCGCCGGCATCTTTCATGTCCACGTCAACGTCGTGGCCAGCTTCGCGCAGGATCTGCGCATCGGCTCCTTCTTCATCACTGCCAGCATCACTTGCACGCTGTACAGGCGTATGGCTGCCACGCTTGCCGCTCGACACACTGCCCACCCGGCTCTTGCTGGACTTGGGTGCCTCCAAAGCTCGAATGACCGCTTGCTCAGCCTTTCGCAGTACGTCCGGTCTTCTAACGCCGGTTTTTCTAGCCCGCGGCGCAGCTTCTTGCTTCTCTGTTTCCATAGGAGTCGCTGTGCCAGTGATACTCTCCTGTCCATTGGGAGCATTGAGGATACTGGCGAGGGAGCTTGTAGCTTTTGTCTCTGCCTGTGCTGCTTCGAGCTGGGCTGCGACTTCCTTCGCGTGATGTCGCTCCTCCACGACCTTACTTGGGTCCGGTCCTGGCAAGCTCTTAGCGATCTCAGAGTAGATTCTGGAGTAGCAATCATTGAGAAGATCGTCGATGGGTGCGACTTTCATGAGATTAGCATTAAGCTTCTTGAGCTCGATCGTCTCCTTCATGCAGTTGAAGAGCGGAACTTCAGCACCATCGCTTGCTGCCCAATCTGCAATCCGCTCACCAACAACCTCAAACTCTTCACTTGACAGTGCTTTGAACGCATCGTCTACTACAGGTGTCACATTGTAACCCTGTCGTAGAAGCTTGAGGTACGCCATGCAGCAAGATTGCCATAGATCAGTGAAATGGTAAAAGTCAGCGCCCTTCTTCCTAAGTCGTCTCAAGAGCTGTTCCAAGTTGCCCCGATCATTCATGATGACCAACAATTTGGTCATGAGGCGAACATATTGTTCTGTGTAAACGTGATGACGACCAGGCCTCTCGGCATCACACTTCCACACATTCATGACCATAGTCTTAGTGAACATACTGTCTCTGAGAATGCCGAATGCAGCCTTCGCTTCCACAAGCCTGTCGCTGGCGGGTGCTTCGTTGGCCTCGTCGAACAGTATCTTGGCATGCCTGATGATGATACGATGCTGCCAATTGGCCTTGTCCTTATCTTTAAGTCGGGAAAGGTTGCGAATAATGTATTCCTCCCAATCTTCAGGTTCCGAGAAGGATGCATAATGATCCTCGGGGTCGACTTCCAGACCAAATGGCTGCTCGGATAGAATTTCAGCGGCCTTCTTCGATGGCAAGTCACCTCGCACCACCAGCTTGTGAAGAATCGAGACGATCTTGTAGTGTGGTTCGAAGATAGGGTCAGTGTTCCTCCCTCTTCGAGCATTGTGTGCCACCTTGACAGCCTTCTTAAGGGTGTCGATTAACAGGTCTAGGCTGACCTTGGAGGCCATATCCTTGACGTCAAGCTGGTCATCAGGAGTTTGATACATCTTCCAATAGCATTTGGAAAGCATGTAAGGGTTCCTGTTTAATGTTAGATCCTGAACGGGACGGTAAATTAATTTCACTTACTTCCAGTTTTGTGCCTTTCGCTTCATAGCCATTCTGAACAGCTTCGCAGCGAATTTCCACACCTTGTACTCGTTCATTTGAGAATGCAGAATCCTCTTGAAGGTTCCCATTCCCATATCTTCAATGAAGTATCTCTCCTGGTCGGAGTGCTGGAATGGCTCCATGGCAAAAGGCTCTCGGCTTGATGCATACATTCTCATGGCGAACTTGTGGTAAAGATCGTGAAGGGGATCTCCATCATGCGTCTCAATGTCCACGTTACGGGAATGCGAAAGTGCAAGCGTGTAACAATGAATGGCATTCCGTTGGAACTTGACCAGCTCAGGACGTTCCTTATTCATCTTGTCAGCAGTCCAAAGAACCGCCTCGTCCAGCTCGTAGTCAAAACATTCAGCCAGACGGAACCATGCATCCCATCTGTCTGCAGTGAATTGTAGTTGAAGTCGCAGGAAAGTCGCGCCGATACGCAGATCGTCAGTAGCGCCTGGGGTTTGACGACGGTTCAACTCAACACCCTTAAACTTTGTCAATGCCATCATACCCAGCAAGAAGAACCAGCCATGTGTGGCAAGAACGGTCTCAGGGGTGTTAACAGACACAGCGTCTACTGAAACGTCCCCAATGAGGGCGCGGTATAGACGTAGAGGGTGAATCGGCTTCTTCAGATACTCAGTAAAATTGCGCAGGTTGTGATACATCTGCGGCGTTGACTTCGTCTGGCCGATAGTTTGTTGCATATGATCGATCGTCGTCTTGAGATCAGATTTGAGAAGATCCTTCATCGGCATGCGGCTGGCAAGAATGCAAACCCTCTCCACGAGCTGCATAGTCTGTCGCTTCTCAAGCTTCTCCGCTTGGCAACCATGATCCTGGACTTCCCAAACACCTGCCCCCAATTTGAGACCGTGCAAATCGTAGAGAACCTGGCCAAGGTAGTCTTCCCAGTTCTCGATATTCTTCAACTTCAGAAGCTCGACCCGCATCACCTTCAGGAAGATCTTGTTCGAAGCCTTGCAGAATTTACGGATACCAATAACTTGGTGAATAGCCGCGAGGTAGTCAGCAAGATCGTTCTCGGGTCCAATGATGCAGTTGTCCTCATTGATACCAGCTTTGAACATGGTGTATTGGAGACACCATGCACGGATCTGCATCTCCTTGAGCTTGTTCTTGAGTGATGAGAAAGCAGCTTTAGAGGCAGCATTGCCACTTCGTTCTGTCCTGATACCAATACGAACTTCATCTTCGCACAGGCTCGCAACGTGCAGCAAACAGTTGATCTTGGCAAGGGCAGATGATGTAGACTTGATATGGGCATCGTCAATAATCTCAAATGCGGTGTTTTCGTTGAGAGCAGAATAGAGAGCTGCAATCAGCAGTTCATCTAGCGATTTCAGGGTACGCATGAAGAGTAGTCGTCGAGATTCGGTTGCAGTGTTGACATATGTCTCGCTCTCCAAGTCTGATACGATCAGTTCGATGCTCTTGAGGCAGCAGGAGAACTTCTTGGTGGGATATTTAATAGCATCGTAGGCATCCCCCAGACGCGACCACAAAAACAACCTAAGCTCTGTACTGCTGTTGTGGAGGAACTTCCAGAGATCTTGCAGGCTTTGGCTTGCGCAATCGGAGATGGATTTCTTTTGCTTCTCATTTGACCTCCCACTTGAGCTTGTATCGTCGCTGTCATCGTCGTCTCCCGACTCAGAATCCGTTTCTTGATAGGGGGCGCATACTGTCGATGGGTTGAGAACAGGCTCCAATGTCTCAATGACATAGACTGGGTCGTCCATATTATCCTGAAATAGGCCAAGGAAAAAGTCCATTGTCGTTAGTTTGGAGATCTCGCGATCAGCAGCTGCCGGGGAAATCATTGGCATAACCACATTGTTGGGCAGCGAGATGGCAGGTACCTTCTCATCTGCTAGATGATCCCTCAGAGAGGTCCACATGAGGAGAATATGTTCGCGTAAAGGCTGTTCCGAGTGTGAAGACACAAGGACTGAAGCCCATAAGAAACGTGCTATCAAGGGGTTGTTTGATGGACGGTCCAACAGCTGAAGGTAAGCTGAGGCAATGTCGAGCCAGCGCCCGAGTCGATATTTGGTGTCCATCCGAGTTGCATAATCCACAACGCTGCTAGGGTTGGTGATGAGTTCGTAGATATCAACATGCAGCTCAAAAAGCATGGGCACGATGGTTTCCAGCTCTTCTAACCTCTCAGCAGAGCCAGCGGCCAGTTCCAACTCTTCAGTAATCTTCTGATACAACACAGAGTCCACTTTGTTAAGCATCTGAACCACTGATAGCTTCATTTTGTCTGACCACTTGGCTGCTGCGTAACTTTGGCTGACAGCTCTGACCCATTCGTATGCGACGTCTTCGGCCGTCATCCAGGACCTACAAGCTCCTATCTTT
This sequence comes from Fusarium caatingaense, assembly GCA_013624355.1. Taxonomy (NCBI): domain Eukaryota; kingdom Fungi; phylum Ascomycota; class Sordariomycetes; order Hypocreales; family Nectriaceae; genus Fusarium; species Fusarium caatingaense. Next base: position 81,898 of record JABKKP010000122.1, read on the forward strand.
TTGGCAAAGGATCTCAGGCCTTGTTGCTCGTTGAATAGGGGCATCGATGGCTGATCTGGTGAACCGGTTTTTGCGTGCTCCAAGAAAGAAGATGGTCCAAGACTGGCTTGTTCGTTCTTATGCAGGAAGACCTTAGCAACCTCTTCACGGAAGTCAACAAAGACACTTCTTAAGTCGCACGCAGCAAGGTTGTTTATCTTTCCCAGTCGGTCTTCAGCAGCGCATGAATCAATGAGCTCATTGATGAAATCCAATGTCGATTTGTCGTCCACGCCCAGATTCTCCATAACACTCTTTGTCATTTGGAAGAGATTTTGGTCAGCACCTTGATAGGGCTGTAGTTGATTAGCAATTAGGGTGCTGGGGTCGGTCGTTTCCTCAGCTTGGAGAGTCTCTCTCCGTCGAACTCGCTTGCTGCGCTTTTCCGTTGTATTCTCCTCTTCGGCGCCATCTGGCAGTCCCGCTGCAGATTGCGATCGTTTTCTCGAGTCATTCGAGTCTTTTTGAGACTGGTCCGTGGCTTTCTGGCTATCTTCGGTCGCTTCCGATCCTGCTTTTTGTTCCTTGGGCTCTTTTGTGGTGGTCTCCTTTTCTAGCGATTTCTCCTTCTCGGTGGGTTTGGGAACTGCAACCTCAATCTCTGACACAACACTCTCTGTTTCATTCGGGGGTGTCTCCATCGGAATATCTTCCAGACTGCTCTCAACAATCCCGTCACACGTATCAAAAGCTTCGGCTGTAGTTTCCAGGCAGCTGATAAGTTTTGTTCCGAGATCAGCCCAGGATGACACAGACTTGGGTTCTTGGTCAGCATTGTCTCCTTCGCCCATTTCCGTATCTTCTTGCGGCTGGTCTTGCGTATCCGAAACCTTGGGCGGTATTAATGACTTGGTAGGATCGGGGAGGAAAGGGATAGGATCCAGATGGCGCCTAAGGAGTGCAGGCATCTTCTTCTTGAGCCAGGGTGCCATGATCGGATGCGACAAGGCCATTCCATCGCCCAGCAGCTTCAATTGATCCTTCAGTTGTTCGCCTGCCATTCCTTCCGCTAGTGACGGAGGGTCGACTTCCGCAACAGCTGGGTCATCATCCAACTCAATCGCGGCCTCGAGGCAATATCGCTTGATGCGGTTGCTGTTCATGGCTCCAGCAAACCGAGCAGTCTTCCTCCAAAGCTCCGGGTCAGAAGGATCCTGGTCCAAAGCAGTCATCCAGCTATCCAAAACCTTGCGCCCATCATCGTGGTATCTTAACTGGGCCTTCTCCTTCCATGCTGGATCTTGATTCGATACGTCCTTAAATTTATCGACAAAGAATTGGCCATAGTTTTTGTAAGATAGGTAGAGCGCCTGGGCCAGACTTGCTGCAACTCCGTCTGCTCCTCCAGCATCCACATCGAGCCCTCCATCTGTGAGTGAGGGGTCCAAGTTGGATATTTCTGGTAAACCGTCTGCATGTCGCTCTGCTCGCTCGTAGTCGGTCTTCGCTTCCCTGTACTTGAAGATTTCGGATTCGAATAGTTCGTGGTATGCGGCTTCGGCAGCTTCGCGCGATCGGGGGCCTTGTGCATGAAGCTTTAATGCATTTTGGAATCGCTTCAGAGCTTCGTCGACCTAAATATGGTCAAAACCCGTCCAGACTTGGGCTGTTGTTCTGTGAGCTCACATGAATCTCCTTTGTGGTGTCGATTTGCTCGTCGATGTTATCCTCTGGCTCGAGGTTTATTGCTTGGAATGCCGGCTACAGCCTCGAATTAGTATAAATTTGTTGAATTATTCGAATATCTTACCATATTGGCGGTCGCAAGTCTCCTGAAGCAACGCCCGACATTCGTAACCGCAGCAAAAAAAATACTGGCTACTGCAATCTCAATGATTTGACTTTAGGAGTTTGGAGACAGTTCACTGTCTTGGCATCCATTTAATTGACGAGCGCGTTCTCAGACGCGGATCATTCAAGCCACAGTCAGCCACATATTAGAGCTTCGTCTGTCGGTCGACACGTGGATGTGGCGGTGCTTAATGTTGCACGTCCCTTTCTGGCCCGCATAATTCAGGGCAGTAGGGAGTACGTACAACTGTTGGAGCTGGAGCTATCAAGGCCAGATCCATCCTAGGGAGGGACCATTGGCATCTTACCTCGAACAAAGGACCCCTCGAATCGAACGACCTCGTCTATCTTCCTCCTTGCACATCACAGGAGGCGATTCTGACGATTCCCACCTAATACCAGCCCCTGATCCCCGATACCGATTACGAGAAGATCGCAGCCATGGTCGCGCCAGCCGTTCCTGAGTGAGGCGCAACACTACCGAGATGCTTGGCATCCACAATAGCTAATCTTGAACTAGAATTACCGAGGAGATTCTCCACGAGTCGATTGATGCCCGAACCGAATCTCTCGCTGGTCTTCGAGAACTCGGCCCTCCCGATCTTGTGCATCTCTTAAAGCACGGCGTCCGAAACCCAGCCAAGCAGGTACGCAAGCTCGATCGGCGCAAGGGAGACAACGAGCTGACTTCTCCAGACTGGCGTTTACCACCATGTTACCGGCGTTGATGCATCTTCATCAGCTAGCTTAGCAGCGTATATCAACACTTTGACATACAAAGAATCGGGGCCAAATGCGACAAACAAGATCGTTGAGGGTGTATTTTGGTACGTCATACTTCAAGCGCTTCCAGGCCTCATGGATGCTAACACTTGACAGCTGTTACAATGCATTCTCCCGACTTGACATGCGCGTGCATGTATCGATTCCCGGAACCGTAGAGAGCTACTGTGTCGACGAGCGAGGCGAGAAACGAAAGGCTTCAGAGGACCTCTGGCTCGAGACCTATCTCTGCAGCGTTCTTCGAGCATACTCATACGCCGACGACGGCAGCGGCGATACGATTCGAAAAATCATGGGTGTTCGAAGATTTAATCCTGTTACAAACACTGAAACTGAGCATCGATTCCTCCATGCTGCAGAACAACTCTTCTTTAGGGGTATGTTATCTACTACCAGCCTGTCATGCCCCAGACTAACCTTCTAGGATGGCAATTGGGATCCGACTCTGTGGTCCAAGTGCCCACCAACGTATCCAACCATTTGACTACTGGTCTCCTCAAGTACCTCGAAACGACCGGCCGATATGCTTCTGGAATCAACCTGTTTGAGAAGCTCCGAACACAAAGTGTTGAGGTTTCATCTCTGCTAGCAAAGGTTATGTTTATGGGCCACGAAGAGGTTGCTGGTGTCAGAACGCTCCATCAGTCTTTGCAAGAAACCCCTATGGACTATGTCATGCTCGATACTCAAGCCGAGTTTCTCTTGCACAAGGCCAAGAGTGCATCTACTCCTGAACTGAAGGAGGAGAGACTGAAGATGTCCCTGGGCTGTGCGGACCGAGCGACAGTTGCCGCCCCTACCGAATTCAGCACCTGGGCCAGACTGGCCCAGGTCTATGTGACCATGGAGGATTGGGACAATGCGCTCACAATCCTCAACTCATGCCCTATGTTCACTTACCAAGACAAAGATACCCCTATGATGCCAGAGCCAAAGGAAGTCATTCTACCAACCCTTCCTGAAACTCGCCTTGATGAAATCGACAGCGAGCCTGAGTCGAGATACTCGGAGCAGGTTGACCCTAGCTTGCTCAACCTGCGAGCAGCATCCTACAGAGGCACCTTTAAGAAGGCTTACGATATTTTAACCGAAATGACTGCGAAGATTGGTTGGGATCAACTCCTGAAAATTCGCAGCAATGTATTTGTTATGGAGGACGAGTACCGCACAGAGAAACAGGAGTCTACCCATCCAAATGCCTCGAAACGAACCCCAAGCACCGATGGACTGCGAGGCACGCCCGATCAAACCGTTACCGGGGACGAGGAGACAGAGGGTCAAAACTCAGAGAAACCTGCTGAGGAGGCGTCTGAAGAGGAGACCAACTCTAACGCCCCTGCCACCAATGGTGATGGTGAACAGAAGATTGAGAAGCCAGCAACCGTCGTCGACCCAGGCGAGACAAAGCCTGATGCCGAGGTAAGTTCGAATGATGCAATTTTTTGAATCAAGCTAACAGTTACAGACCACCAAGAACGACGAACATCTGTCTAAGCTCAACACCAAGCGTCTTTGTGAGCGCTGGCTGGATAGTCTTTTCATGGTCCTCTACGAGGATCTACGGGTCTACACAATTTGGCGTACCCAAATGGCTCAGTACCGCGCCCAACAGATGCAGTACAAGAAGTCAGCAGAGGAGTGGGAGATCCTAGGTTCTCTTGCCGAGCGTCTCCAGCACATGGACGAGGCCGTCGAGGCGTACCGCGCATGCCTTTCTATTCGCTTCAGCCCTAAGGCCCTGGCGGGTATTCTGCGTGTCTTCGAGAAGACTAAGAGCACAAGAGAGACCGTGGCCTCCGTCATCCGATTAGTGACATGGCAATACCGATGGTACAGCGAGTTCAGCCCTGAGCTGCTGCACACAATACGGACCCTGATCGAGGACGAGGGAGCAGTCAAGGTCCGAAGCATTATCCAGGCGACAAGCTTGCCTCAGAACGTCTTGGATTTGACGCATCACTATGCTGCGCTGTGCGCGACATTCAGAAGCAGCGGTACCGACGGTTAGAGTTATGTGTTTCGATGGTATTTTGTCGCAGGTAAATGGTTAGATATACATGGAGGAGATGGGAAGCGGAACAGCCTAATTGACAATGTCCCTCCTTTTGGTAGGGTCAAAAGTTGACTTTTAAAATTCCCCTAATTGACGATGTGATTTATTGTTTTGATACCCAAGGGGTAGTCCTGATTGTCAAGAGTAGCTATGAGATAAGAGAGAATAAATGCATGTTTCCAGCTGCTGGGTACTCATTCGTTCGGTCTATTTGCTTTACTGGTAGCCAAGTGCAGCTATCCACATGCTGCCTTTTACTTGTTGGTGTAAGTGCGATGTCTGCACCCGAATGCACAGTATATCTCATGCACCTGTAGCAAATGCCCGTTGACTCGTACCGTGCAAAGACAGCCTTTTAACACAACTTTACCAAGTAAAAAGCCCCTTCGAACTACGTGCACATTTTATGTCGTTTGTACTGACTGCTTCTCGTTCGCATAGTCATGATAGGGTTTTCCAGGCCGGGTCTTTGGTCGTTGACTTTACTGTCTTAAAACTAGAGATCTTCTACCGATTGACGTTGCTTAAGACGTTGTATGAAATCATTTCTTTAACGTTGTATAGACCGTAACTTTTGATGTTGAATGGGTAGACGCAATCTGGCTTGGCCCACTTCAAATAGATTGCTTGCTGTTTCTTGTTGTTTCATCCTGGATGCCCCACACAAGCTGTTGTGATACATGCCCCAAGTTTAGAATAGAGGAATAAGACTGCAGTAAGCCTTTGACAGAATCTGCGCAGGTAATTAATCGCCGATTCTTTGAACAGCTATGTCCTGGCTAATTCAGTGAGTCACAATGGAATATAATGCAGGCCAGGTACCTTGCGCTATAGAAGTTGGCAGTTTATCTGTTACAGGCAGCAGAGTCGCAGCTTCTTTTATGCTCCAGCAATACCCCACTATCGTCATTCCCTCCACCCTTTCTCCAGCTCCAACTTTCAATAACATACATCTGACATCAAACCCGCACCTCTCATTCCCATCAGTTTATTGTCTACCAATTCATCACGATACTTTACTGAGTACGACCGTACTTAAAATACCAGGAGGGAAGGATTAAAGCCGTCATCATATTCCCCACTCATACATAGCTCAGCTACACCACCTTCACAATGGCCAAGCGCATCACCAAGGTACGTCTTCTCCTTCCCATTCTGGCTTGTCTTGTGCCTCATCTAACACAATCTCAGGAATTCGCCGAAATTTCCCAAGAGCCCCCGGAGGGCTTCTCCGTGTCTCTCCCTCCCAACGAGTCCATCCACACCTGGCACGTCACTCTGTCGGCGCCCCCCTCGACCGTCTACCACCCAGGCAAATTCGGCATCCTCCTCACCCTTCCCACCGACTACCCCTTCAAGCCCCCGGTCGTCAAGTTCGTCACCCGCATCTACCACCCCAACGTGACAAACGATAATCTCGGCAACATCTGCTTGGGTCTCCTCAAGCCAGACGCCTGGAAGCCCAGCACGAAGCTCTACGCCGTGCTGGAGGCTCTTCGTAACCTCCTTGAAGAGCCGCAGCTCGATAGCCCTCTCGAAGACCGCATTGCGCAGCAGTACCAGAACGATCGACCTGCTTTTGATCAAGCGGCTAAAAAGGAAGTCGAAAACTATGCCATGGGCCCACCTACTTTCCCTCCCAACGCCTAGGTAATGTCTATTGGGAATCAGGGCAACTTGCTGCATGAGGACAGCTTCTGGTTTACAGTCGACAAACTTGACAAACTACAACATCTTGAACGTGGATTTGGAGAATCCTGGGAACGAGGAATGGATCAAAGCAAAGGTAACAGTCAACTTGAACACCCATAAGGGGTATGGCCATGAGGGCACTTTCATCTCGTATGGCTAGACGTTCTTGGTATTGAGCTCTCAGGCCTTTAACCAAGCTTATGAAATAAACGAAAGTACATAGATGTTAGGGTGTTAAACGTGAAACATATCATCACATGGAGGCAGTGCGCGTTTGACCGTCGTGTAATTATCTTTCATTCCATTAGGGTATCAAAAGTATCCCCCAAATCTACTCCTCCACAGGTTCTAGCCAGTTCGTACGTAATTTTCCCTCCCCCTTCTATATGAAAAGCAAGCACCACCAGGACCTTTTGCCAGTCCTTACAACCTTGCCATGTCCCTTGTGTAGCAGTTCACACCAAGTGCTTTTTGGGGGCGTGGTGGTGCGTTTTTGTCTTATCGCAATGCAGCCGTAAACCATCGTCATTAAATAAAACAATGTTCCTTTTTGGGTACCATTCCATCCTGTACATTCCAACCGTACCAACGCTGTTCCCTCCCCGCTGCTTTGACGTACATACATAGTAAACAAACAACTCCCCTGTGTTAGGGCCAGCTGAAGAATAAAGAAAAATGAAAAGGAAAGAAGAAAAGTTGGAGTTCAAAGAGAATAAGAGAGAAAAAATGCAGACACAATGCGGGCTAAATCGATAAAGAGACATGCCTTCCATTGAAACGCCGTTCCATGATGAGTATCGGCGGCATCCACGACCATGTTGGTGTGAGCCGGGGTGTGCCGAAATGAGAAAGAAGCTGATAGAAAATGAGATGTTGAAGGAGTGTTGTGGGTGTATAAAGAGATGAGAGGTTGTGAGGTATGTTGGTCCAAGACGTTTAATTTCTTAGTTGTTCCATGTCTTGCCTTGGCGGACTCTATCCAACTGTGCCTTGGCTCGACGTTGTTGACGTTTCTCGTCAATCTGAACCTGACTGAGATGCCCGAAGCCATTCCGTCTCTTGAAACAGGCCTCCATAAGGGCATTGGCATCGATCAGGCGGCGGGGCATTGATTGCACCACGCCAAACATTTCCATGGGATCGCCCACTGCTCGGATCTCGCTCTCGCCTTGCTTGAAGATGGCCAATGCAATGCGGAAAAGTGTCTTGGATCCTTCATAGAAGAACACATCCCATACGCGGAGGGTGGTTTCGATAGGGAGTGTTCCAATGAAGCAGCTCATGAACCACGCCGTCATGCAAAGTGTAATCGGCGGGAGTCTGTCTGTGGGTGTTGACATGCGTGCGAGTTCCTTGCGGCGAGAACGAGTAAGGCGAATTGACTTGCTTGTGGAAGGTCGAGAGTTAGGATCGGCCTCAAGCTCTCCACCAACCTTATCCCAGACAGCAGGCATAGAAGTGCGCATCTCAGTCATGAGCACTCCCAAGTCAATCTTGGAACCCTCAAGACTCATCTCGTGGGTACCAGGAAGATAGATGCGTGTGATAACGTTCAATAGCCAAAAGCACTGCTCTTCGGTATCAACAAAGAGCAGCAGAAGACCAGCCAAGAAGTTCAAACTTTGACAGTAACCAATGCGAGGGTTGTACACAGCGAAAGCATGAAGCACACGTCGGAGGGAGGTAATGATGGGTGTCTCTCCTTCAACATTCGGGGGAGCTGGGCTGGAGCTGCGAGTGGAATCCGTCATTGTCGACTGGCTTTCTCTGGCGCTGCTTGACGTTGTCTCCATGCCGCCGGGAGGCTTGAACTTAATGTTGTCGGGGAATGTGCGGTGCAGATCTCGCTCGATAGCTTCAGCATCAACGTCCTTAGCTCGTTTAGTCGTTAGCTTATCGTAAAGACCCGAGTGCTTGGCCAGAATAGCTGGTCCGCCAGCGTAGTAAAACCAAGCAGCGCCGCGCCATTCCGGAGGAATGCCTTTGCGAACGAATCGTTTTGTCTTTGCGTTAGGAGCAGGAAATCGGTTAGGGTGATCTGTCATCAGAGCATTGTCCTTGAGATACTGATTCCACTTCTTCTTTCGACGAGCCAGGTACTCGCTGTATCCGGCATTCCAATTGTCGTATTGTTGTCGCGTCACATACTGGTTCTCCTTCTTGAAACCATATCGATCACGAGAGCTAGGGTCCTCGGGCTCCACGGGCTCGGGAATGGCAACTGGAGGGGGCGTTGAGACTGGCTCAGGCTTGAGCTCGGCCTTGGGGGCTGGTGTAGGCTCAGACACAGGTTCGGGTGTAGGTTCGGGCACTGGCTCTGACGCGTATTCAGAGTTGACCCTTGACTCGGGGGTTTCGGGTCGGTTGGTGGCTTCAAATACGGGTGCCAGGGTAGATCCAGGTGGTGAAAGAGGTGCAGCGAATGTTTCTGAGCGCGCAGAACCAGGCTCGGCAATGGAGAGAGGTTTGTGTGATTTAACGGATGGCTCTGAGTCTAATGACTTGGCCGAATCTCGTTTTTCGGGGAGTTCGGGGCTGCTGTAGTTTTCCACCACATGCTTTTCAGCGATATGAGGTACAGATGATGTAAAGGCTGGTGATGTAAAGATCATCTTGGACATTCGAATTTCCATATCGAGTGTTGAAGTGGATTCCTGAACCTCTCTTTGTGGGAAATCCTCGTCATCCTCATCATCTCGAATGCTTCGTCTTTGACCCATGTCGGATTGTGATGATACTGGTCGCTTGTTTGTAGTGGTGTTTTGGTAATTCACCTCTTCGTCGTCGTCGTCGAAGCCTCGCTCGTACATGCCCATAACATCATCAAGACTCGGCTCGTCGTGATCAGCGTCGGGTTCGTTGTCAGGGTTGGCTTCTTGCTCTGCGCTTTCTCGGCTAGGGTATAATGATGTAACAGAGCTGTCCTTTGTGAGAACACTGCTTCGCTCGGTGACAGCGGTACCGGGCGCAGTTATATCTGTATACTGAGAGCGATAGCTCGAGCGCAACTCTTCACCACTCATCCACGGGGCGATAACAGGGCTTGGTGAGGCAGAGCCTCCGTTGGAGTAGCTTAAAGGAGGCCGTGCTGCTGACGATGTCGCACCAGTAGCCGTCCGAGCACGAGGCGCTCTTGGGTCATAAAAGTCGTTGGGAGGAGGAGGAGAAATTACAGATTGATAAGTTGAAGAAGATTGACAAGAAGAAACTGAAGGGCCACGAGGACGTTGAGGAGGCCAAAGGGGATGTTGAGAAGAAGTAACGAGCTCCAAATACTGGTCGGCGGGATTGGGACCGGGGTTGGATGTAGCGGTCCCTGGGGCGTTGTGGACTAGTCGTGGCTTAGTCGCGTCTGCGATTGGCTGGCGGATACTTTGCTTCCGCGGCCGCGAGAAGTTCTCCACGGCGGGTGGCAGGGTGTCGTAGGCGCGAAGGTCAGCCAGTGACGATTTGGATGTCAGAAATGTCGGAGATGTGTTTCGGGAGTCGACAGGAGTGCTTGCGGCAGTATCGTAACTTAGAGGAGATGGAGAGTGGGGAGAGTCGAACGGAGATGCTGCACGTTGCGATATTGATTGTCCGAGCATGAATTTTGAAGGGTTGGACATGGAGTCCCATCTGGGCGAAATCGGCAGAGGAGGTAAATGTGACAGAGATTCGTCCGAAGGTTGACGAGCATGGCGGTAGGCGGCGCCAAATGGCTTGAGCTGCATACGAGGCGATGCTAACGGAGACATCATTGGTGAAGTCATCGGTGAGGCATAAGGCGAAGGCGAAGCCTCACCTGTCGAAGCACCGGGCATGAGGCTGTTCTCGCTGTCTCGTTGTCGATTACCATAAAAGGCAAATTTTGTTCGGGTTGCATTTGGCGAACCCGGAGCGTCGGGTACAGAGATGGCGAGGGGTGGCATGGTGTGCTGCACACTGGAGGGTCGAAGAACTCGGTTCGTTTCGATTTAATTGACTGCTGCTGGGCGCCAGAGGCTGGCAAAAACTTTTGGTCGCCCAGCGGGCAGGATTATGTGCCGCTGGCAAAATGAAAGTTTTGTTTCTGAATCAGTGGGTATAGTTCGTTTTTCGTTGTAGTCGTTTCGTTGCGTGATGGATGTTCAATTAGTCACTTCACTCTGCCTGCTCTGCTCTACTGCGGCCTCCTTCTTGATGGAGTCGTAGCAGCACAAAGAAGAGGTTGAAATGAACGGGTTGAATTTGACAAAATATGGCAACAGCTCTTGGCCATCGCTGTCGGATCTAGAACAGAGGATTGAATTTGCGACTGGAATTTTGGCACAAGTCGAGCCAGAACGAATGTAGTGTTGGATTCGAAGGATCGGCGGATCGTGATCGAGGGGGCCGAGTATGGATTGTTTCGGTTTCGAGTTGTCAACAAACCAGCTACACAACACAACGAAGAAAAAAAAGAAAGAAGTCGCTTCGTTTCAGTCAAAAAGCAAAGGCTATCTAACCAAAGGAGTCGGTCGGAAGTCGGTCGGTGTAGAAGAAGACAAGCGAGAATAGTCGGTCTCGAGAAAGCGTTCCGGTGTGGGATGGTTCCAGAGGTATAGTTCCAGTGGAAATGGAAAATGATGGGGCACAGTCGAGACCCCACGGTTAAAGAATTGACGCCGAATCTCGTCTCAGACAAGAACAAGACAACCTGATCCAGTCGGCGTACAGTAGTCGATGAGAAGAATAATGCAAATCAACAGCTTCAGCCGTGCTTGGTGCTTTTGGAAAGTAGAAAGTAGAAAAGTTCGCAGCACCTACGCAAAGAAGCACCCTGCGCGAAAGCGTTGACTCTTTGACTGGGAACTGGGACTGGGACGGGGAAGCCGGATTGGCAGGGCGGGTAGAACGAATTTCAACGACCAGGATGTTCTCGCTGTTGGAGCCCAGGCCAGGGCAGGAAAGCGCCGGGGGGTAACCTTACCGTACTGTCGCTTACAGGGCTACAGGCCAGCTACAGGGGAGCTCAGGCGCCGCTGTAATATGAATCCGTCTCTACAAGGAGACGAGATGCATCCCAAATGAGTGATAGAACCGATGGATCGGACTTGTAATCGATCACAAACTTGGAAGTTGACAGGCTAAAAGAGGGAAGCTTGAGCTTTGATACGTTTGTAGTTTGTGTTGATGTTGAAGCTCGTGTCAATAGGTAGCGAAGAGTGAAAAGAAAAAAGTCTTTTGGACGCAGTGGACAGCCCGGACGGAAGTGATCCCACCTCAGGGACTAAGAAATGAGACAAGGGAGAGCGACTGGAGAGCGACAAGAACCATCAGAACTGGACCTGTTGCAGGTGGCGCGGGGAGAAGAAGAAACGAGACTCAGCCAAGACAACAACCAAGACCAATACTTGATTGCAATTGACCCGTGAAAGCACGTCAAAAAAGAAGGAAAACGCGATCTTCTACGTTACAGGTTCCTTCCAAAGGGGGAATCACATTGACAAAAAAGATGGCACAATTCAGGTCCGTCTACACACGGGGGCCATACAGAGGAGGCCTGCCAATATGTGTAACCGTTACAGTGCCTCCAGGCTCAATGTGGTGTTGGTGCGCCTCATGGCTTTCCAACGTCCCAGCGGGCGGCGTCTTTTCCGTATGGCTGTTTGTTACCCGTCTTTCACGAAATCTCCAGCTACAGTGGACTGCAAAGAAAAACCAGCCGACCCAAAGGACCACCAAGCAGAACTACCAGACCAACTCCCCTAAAATCATTGGCCGAATAGCCACCCCGGGGAAGCAACGCTGCTGGGCCCTTTTCAGCTGGTGAAGGCTCTTTTTTGGACGCTAAATCACTGGTTCAGAGGGGCCCGTTATTGAGTCAGTCGACACCAACACCAAGTAGGCCTCTATGGCGGGGGTCGAACCAGGATAATGCCATGAGCCAGGTATGGTTTAATAGGAAAGTGACAAGAGACACATGCACATTCCAGATATAGACAGGTATTGTAGATTTGGATTGAGATGGCGTAGGTGAATGCGGTGGTGGATAGCCCATCGTCCAGAATATGCTTATCCCATGGTGTTGCGATCTTGACGAGAAAAAACAGGGGTTCAACAAAAAGTCTAACTGTGCCTTACACGATGGCAGCCTGTGAAAGCCAAGGACGGATGGATGTTTGGAACAAGGGAGGGACACGACACAAGTATCCAGATAGAAGAGTCTTAGCCAACTGTACGGGAACCGCGCTTCGAGGCCGAGAGACAGGTCTGTTCCTAGTGTCTGTGATGAATCTCGCAAAAGGGCAAAAGATCTACCATCACTTCTTGCAGCTGAAGAGCAACAGAGACAAAATAGTTCGATCACTTATCCGCGTTTAGACCTTGGACTAATTATTTGACACGCCCTAAACATAGCAGTTGTCCCTTGATCGAACAATCTCATCGACAACAGCTCTCAGACTCTGCACGTTACCTATGATGATTGTTGACGGCATATACAGGTAATTGCAATGCCTAAAGGCTAAAGGCATCCTGTTAGTTCAGATCATCCAGCCAACAGATCTATCATCCCTTGAACTCGTCTCATTCAACAAGCCTCATTGGACTCTACAGGACCTTCCCCTCTCGAATATGAGAAGCAAATTAAACCTGCCCCTCACGCCAATTCTTTCCATCTCATCACATCACAGTCATATGCGTTTCAACGAGCTGTACCATGTGTTACAATGCCACCACCACTAGACGAAAGTGGTCCTCGCCAAAAAGAAGGAGAAAAACACATTCCCCATTCGCGTAGATTGAGGGTTTAGAATGGATCCAAAACCACCGTTCGTCAGTCCAGCTTTCTCGCTAATTCGTAGCTCCAAGCCCATGCTCCATGGTCCGGCAAAGGGGGCCCGACCAACGACCAACTCACCCAAAAGGTCAAAAGGCGCTGCACCGTCTCTACGGGTTCCTCCCGTCAACGTTGACGTTTCCCAAAAGAATACAAGCGGCACCGCGGCCTGGCGCTGGCTGCCCGACTGGCGTCTCTCTGCCCACATCGGGTAGTCATCTCCCCTTTGCTAGTGTGGTGTAGTGAGTGGGATGGGAGAAAAAGGCTCTGCTAGACTTGTTCTGCAACCGAGCCACAGCGCTCTCCAGGCACACTGCAGAAGTCGACCACTTGATGGCGTCAAGAGACAGATTGAGAGTGGAGGGTTTGAGAGAGTTCAGCCAATGAGATACAATTCGTTCCTGGATCCTACTGTGGCTGCTGTATCTGCAGGGACATGACTGCAACCCTGGTTCTTCTTTTTTCTTTTTCTTCCATTTATCCTCTTTCCCCTCTCAGTCAATCCATGCCATTAAACTAAACATTAGGAAATTAATGAAAACATTTCAGGCCATATTATCCGTTCAGCTGAATAAATTACGTCGATGAACAGGAGAGACGTGCACCGGCAAACTTTCCAAGGCACAAAAAAAAACATTCATTCCATATTTTAATCCATGTTCCCAGTAAACTTAAGAGCTAAAGCTATTAGTGCTCCGAGTCCATGCCTGTACATAGACCCAAATACTCGGGGCCGCGTTATGTTGCATAGCGTCGCTGACGCATCGCAATATCATCTACTGTGAATGGATGCATTCATGTACATAGCGTCTTTCACAATCTCGATTTGCACACGATCTTCGCAGATGTTTGTCCCAGCGATTCAAATACGATTTTATGCGGAGTGGGAAAGGGACGATCAACCAGGCAGGGCAGGATACGACATCCTTGCCCGTTGTTCCGGTGAAAAGCTTCTGGTGAACTTCGAATTCTGGTGATCTACAGAGAATCGAGATGACACGCAGGGATTATGTAACCGTTCAACTCGCTCCGCCAGTCCGCGTCTCCGTGGTCATTTCAACGACGGTGGAAGCTTCTATGCCTTGAATTCTTCGGTAAATTCTTTGCAAACTCTCCACTTGATGACAGTCAGGGGAAAGAAAAGTGACCTCACAACTTGCTGCAGTCCGACGAAAAGGAAAAAAACTCAACATCTACGGATACAAACTCCATCGTTGTGCTTTAGTGTACATGAGCAGCAACCACTCACACGGGAGCACAGGCTACTCAACGTTTAATCTTATTTGCGCCGTAGCTAAGTTCACCAAAACTTAACTTAAAAAGCAAACATTACTGTCTAGGTTAGGCAGCTTAACCCATAAAGATCGGAAATAATAAGTCGAGCAAGGAGCCAGCTTGTGTCTTTTCTGGAAACTTGGTGAAGAACAAGTTAGCCTCGTCTCTCCCCCGCTTTTTGATGGAAACCCTGCCATGAGGTGGATGACCCCTTGGAAAGCCTGTCAAGCACGAGGCATTCGTTGACAAGCGCGTAGGCGAAGGAGGATTGATTACCTGCCGACCGCCCCAATACCGTAGAGCAACGGGAGATGATGCTGACGACAATCCGCGGGAGAGCGTCGATTGCAGGATCGTGAGGCTTAGACATGTGAAGTCGTAAGTGTTGCGTCTTGATGAGGAAGAAGGATTCGAATGTGTAATTAGAGAGAATTGGTGATATCGGCTTTCACATTCCTGCCCAGAGACATGCGTTAATAGCATGTGAGACTAGTGGTTACTTAACTGCACATATTATGTGCATGTTTCCAAGATCCATGGGAGGTCCCTAAACTCATCTCGGTAGGTGTTCATCTTAGTTATGCCCACTCCGAACCGCCGGGTCATGATATAGACCCCGTCGTCATTAACCGTCGTCCAGGGAGAAGTGACATTTTTTGTTTGTATCCGAATCCAAACAAAGCATTGCTACGCGTGATATAGCTCGCGACCGAGGCATTGAGGGCACGTCCGTTCCACGTCCGAGCTAGCAACCCATCATCTCTTTTCCAAGATTCAGCCCAAAGCCATCGCGCACTTCGAGTAACGGTTCCCGGCTTGGCTGTGAGCACAGCTGAGAGGCAAGCTAGACTCGAGTTGGCTTTGTAGAGGGTCGTTGCCGACAGACAGGGTCTTTCGGTGTCAGCTCCAGCCAGGTAAAACAAATCGCTCAGCAGCACCTGTTTCATCAGAGGTAATTGCGGACGAAGGGTCTTTTTGAGCTCACTTCCACAGATGAGATTGGGAGGATCGTCGGTGGTGGCTTGGATGTATCACCACTGCAAGCCTTCAGATAGAC
Source organism: Fusarium caatingaense (assembly GCA_013624355.1). Classification (NCBI taxonomy): domain Eukaryota; kingdom Fungi; phylum Ascomycota; class Sordariomycetes; order Hypocreales; family Nectriaceae; genus Fusarium; species Fusarium caatingaense. Next base: position 97,369 of record JABKKP010000122.1, read on the forward strand.
ATTTCCGCTCGCTCGGTGTCAAGGTCGCTAAACCACCCAAAACTGCGGATAGGTAGCATGACCATGATGTCTCGTAATGAAATAGCTGTGATGCTTCATTTCTGCCGACGCCTCTATGACGAACTGACATGTTTTGTTCAATGCGTTCTGAATTTGTTAGTCAAGTGCGTCAAATCAAGGGCGATCGGAAAGACGGGAAGCAAAGCAGGGAGAAATAACACACACGTCTAAGATCTTCCGTGTTCCTGTCTCTCGGGTGTCTTTTCTTTGCCCTTTATTTTGTTTGTTGCATTAATCAATTTTAACATGCTTCTTTGGGTGATATCAGGATTGCTAATTGTCGTCGTCCAGCCAGCGAGGACGGTGGAATTGACCACATGGCTCGACGTTTCGGAGCGCCGCCGGCAAGAGTCACGCAGTTGAGCGGCGTTGAAAGCACGCGCCAGGTTAAGTCAATAGTTTTGAAAGCAATCAATCAATCAACAAAAACAATGATTGATAACCGAAAAGCAACATCATCTGTCATGTTCACCTTGTTGATTCAAGTCCTTCCTGTCAATCCTACCCTATACTGAATACGAGCACGTGACCGGAGCTAGAGCTCTAAGCTTCCCTCTCCTCTCTTCCCCTCTCATGCTCACAATCACATCACCACGCATCGATGACGCCAGTCCTGAGCTGTGTTGGATTGGTCAACAAGATCGGATCACCCAATCTCCGGCTTCTGTTCGGCCAAGGGGTCAACCGTCACTTCTCGTCTCACTTCCATCATCCTTGAAGCAAACAACAAACACCGGAGAAACTTGGCCCGTCTTCCGTTCCAGGTTCAGCCTCCAATTTAATTGAAAGAGAGGCCCGAGCTTTCCCGTTTCTTGGGGAAGTTGAAGTGACATGTTACAGAGCTGTCTGCAGCTCCGTTCGTCCTTGTTTCAAGAGATGATGCTGATAAGAAAAGAGCTCGTATCGTCTTGCAAGTGGAGGGTATAATCTATCATTAACAATTGGCGCTGCAGCTCCTGATCGGATGAACGGCCGCTGTCCAAGAAAACAGAGATGGTAGACAAAAGGTCCCAGCTTCCGGTGATTTCTTGAGATTCCGAGACACTTCCATCCGGCTCTGAGCTACAAGTGAAAGTCCTACGTCACGTACAATCGGATACGGGGAGCAGCTGTTTGCCCAGCCACTTCCACTTCCAGTGCCCGCGTTCTCACTCTGCCCTCTCTGTACTGTACCAGTGTACCTGCTGTATGCCAGGGCTGGGCTATCTTCCCCGCTCTCTATTCCATTCTCTATTGTTCTCTACCCTGTTCTTCTTCCCGCGCACCTCGATGAGCAAAGCCGGGAAAGGTAAAAGCCCAAAGTCAAAGATCACTTCGACGCTTTCCGGGTACCTATTTCTTTAGTCAGGACCTTGATTGGATACCAGCCATTCAGGTCCATTGCGCGTCCTTTCTCTCTTTGGCTTTGACTGTCGCCCTGATCGACTGACCTGACCTGGAAGTCTGGAGGCTGGCGGTTCGCAAACGGGAGCTTGTTGACCTGACCTGACCTGCCTTACCTTGCAATGCAATGCCATGCCATGCCTTGCAGCTTACCTCCGGGTAGATTGTGCCTTGTCCACACCAAGAAGCTGGGCCACCCAATACATCCTTAGATCTCAAGCTCGTGGGACTGTACCTCGACTTGTCGCATTTCCTCCTTGCATTCCCATGTATCCGTTACTTGAGTTCCGTTAGTGATGTCCATACTATAACAGTCATGGAGTGTATCCAGTGATGGGATGACTACGACATCCGCAATTGGCTGAATTACCAGCTCCAGCTCACACAAGCTCTGCTCTCGGGCTGTCTATCGCTTCTCGCAGTCACTGTTACTGTCGCCCACCAGGCCTAGCTCCTCACGCGTAGTCTCTCCCACCCTCTCTACCCGTTCCCACTCCCCTTGCTTTCCTCTCTCTCCTCTCTTCTATTCTGTTCTTGTTTTGCTTTGTCTAAGCTCTCTATCTCGTGCTGTACCTTGTCCAACCTTTAAAACCCTCTCTCATCCCCTGAGAGAAGCGTCTTGTTCCTCTAAACCTGTCAATCGCATTCCCAAGACTCCATTACAACACCCAGCTCAGTAATCCACCATGTCCCGCAAGAGAAAGCAAGACGAAGAGGAGGAGGAGCTCGTCTCCCTCCCTGAAGACGATGATGGTGAGGAGGAGGAAGAGTAAGTTCCATTTGCTTTTCTCTCTCATGTTATTTTCTGTGATTTTATTCGCGGATGTCTTCAATCGCCCAATCGCATTTTTGTTTGGTTGCGCGGCTGGCGCTATTCGTTGCGCAGCCTACCAAGTATGTGCGCGCGCATTTGATGTCGCATGTGCAATGAGATGCGCCTCAACGCGCTGCCGTTCAACGCGATCGCACTCATTCATACGCGATGAATTCCAATCGCATTGCATTTGACCTTCCAATTCAATCCCAGCTTGCTTCTTGCGATGCTGACCCAGTGTTTTGTTCATGATGGTTGCATTGTCGCAATGACGTTTGGCTGACAACATGCGAATAGGTACGTCTCTACCGCAGACGAAGAAGAACAAAGTGAAGAGGATGAAGATGCCGAGGAGGAAGAGGAGGAGGACGACGATGAAGCTGATGCAAAGGGTAAGTCCTTAATGATGTTGTCGGGCAGGTGCGCAGTGCATGGTCAACACTCATGCATTGCATCGTCCCCAACCCATCTATGCAATCCTGGCCGAGTCAAACTCTTGAACGAAGCATATGCTGACCATGTTATGTAGCCGAGCCTCCGGTGAAGAAGCGCAAGACGGCCGAGGCGGACGCCCAAGAAGCCAATGGCGACGCCGAGGAAGAGGATGTCGACGAGGAGAGCGACCACGAAGGTGGAGCTGAACTGGAAGAGGAGGACGAGGAGGACGCTGAGGGTGATGAAGAGACTGCCGATGCCTCTGCTCCAGCTAAGGAGGGTGTCAAGGCTACTGAGGCGCCTGCTGCTACCGAGACTCCCGAAGCAAAGGCGGTCACGGCTGGTGGTGACGAGTAATACCGAAGAGGTAACTTGTTTTGTCGTATAGCCATCGTTCCCTTTATATTATATCAATATTCCAGCTTATGTTCAATAATGCTTTGGTGACTGAACGAGGTGTCGTCATCGTCCATATGCATCATCGTGTTGTGTATTGGAAGAGTTGTTCGTCGTGGTGTAGTGGTGAAGTCAACAGCAACTCGTCCATTCAAGGGGATCTGTCATGCATTTCACCCCTATATATCCCCTTTCCTAGCAAATCAGTCAACTCTTTGCAACAGAGCACGTGCAATACGGCATAATACGGAACGCAACAAGATCTAGCCAAGGCAGATCTTTATCGTGCGTGATCTTGATCTACCCGCGCGCAGTGTCCACTTACCGATCAACCGAAACCACGTTGTTGAAGGTACGTCAATAGTTTAATAGAAACAAGCACCTTTCAATCTGGGGGAAGACACACGAAAATAGGATGTCATGAAAAAAAGCGCGCAGGACAAAACCCCTGCCCGTGGTGTTGTTATTGGTTCATGGTTTTCGTGACTCCGCAACGGGTAGGGCTGAAGGGGAAGGTTGAGGGTTTGGCTGAGGGTCATGATGTTTATTCTTGGGGTTGAAGGGGAAAGGGGGTGTTGTCGTAGAGGACGTATCTGTTTGGTGTTTTCCTCAGATAGAAAGGGACGAACTCTGGATGAAGATGGTGACCACGATACAGCAGTTGAGGATAAGATATGAAGTTGATATTCGGTAGTTACATCATCTGAACTGAGAAGACGATGTTACTTCGACAGTCAAGTCTCAATAAGAGTCTATGGTATTGAACTCTGTAGGACTGGGATGGAGATATCTCCTCTGAAGATGGTCTGTCCGTATGAAAGCCAAGCACAGCACCACCAATGACAGAAAACGGAGGTTCCTCCTTTACCCCGGATTCTTTTACCTTCTGGAAACTAAAAGGATGACAGGCAAGGTCAAGCCAAAGCCGTTGCAGGGTGGTCTGATCTGATGCACGCCAATGTCCTTACCACGCGGTCAACTGGCAGAAGCCAAGCCTCGACAGCAGGATCTGTACAACTATCACAACAATATTCTGACTGAAAATAAAGTTTTTCAATAGTTCTTCAATAGTTCTTCAGTGATGCCATAGTGCTACATCGTGACACAACAGATCCCACTCTTTATTCCCATTACTCAGAAAGAGAGAGTCAACCAACAAGAAAGACAAGACGTGGCTATGGATAACCCCCCATGAAAAAAGATGAGTCCTCGTGACCCAGCCCGCTTCAAAAAACCACAGGGCGCAAAGTAATTCTAAACATGGCCTTTTTCCACATCGTCGATCTGCATGCCTCGGCAATACTTACATAGTACAGCAGGAACCCTCTTCTGTAACTTGAGCTTCACTCCCCACGGCCTCTTCCAAGGCAAACGAGATTGAGGTTAGTCAACGATACCCCATCTTGCAGGGGGGAGGATCCACTGAGTGTCGTTAGCTCTGGGGATAAACTCATACCACCCCAAGTTTTTTTTGATCCTGTACATGCTTCTTTTTCGGGGTTTAAGGGGACTACATGTCTTGTAGTCTGGGGTTGATTATACTCTTTTTCGTCTTGGGGACTGACTGATTCTTTATGATAGTATTTCTGTATCCTGGGTTTGTTTCTTGGAAACCAATTGTTAACCGGACTTAACAAACCTCAGACAGTTGCTCTTACGTGGCTATTAGGTAGCCAAGGGCCCGGATTTACTAACAGAATGCCCATCCTTGACAGGTGCCAAGCCCAGCTGGCTCTTGGCCATTGGTGAAGACTCGGCAGGCGTGTAAGTTGTCACACTTTGTATTGGCCATGGCGGAATTCAACACCATACAGTACCGGCTCCTTGACCTCATGTCATGTCTGTGCCTGTGGCCCTCCTCCCATTAAGCGAAGGATAACTTTCCCAACTTGTGATGCATCACATTGGTCCATTCCATGTTCCATGTCCCCTTATCCATGCTCAATCTTCAGGTCCCGTCTTCTCCGGTCACGGCCTCACAGTCCGTGTGTTCTTACTCTGTACGGCTCTTACTTCTTGCAGTTCCAGTTGCAGTTGCAGGTGTCGTAATCGAATCCAATCTGTTGTTGGGCCCGGGCTTTCTTCTCTCTTTTTCTTACTTTGGCACCCTCCCCACCCCCCGCCAGGCCAGGCCAGGCTTGTTTCTTTTCTTTGCTACACGAGTCGTTGGATCTTGTTATGCATGGAGGTGGTGGTAGTTTCGAGTAATACCGTACTTATCCTTGGCGCTTCAATTTGGGCACCGGGTGCTGGGTCCAAAGAGAAAAAAATAAAAACGTAGTATATAAAGGGGACGTCCTTCAGCCCCAAGTCTCAAGTTGTGAACCTGCTCTGTAAACCCCGGGTCTTCCATCCTTTACTTCCCTCAAGCCGAGTAAACAGCAGAACCTCAAAGACGAAGAAGAAGGAAAAGGAAGAAACCGCACAACACATACAACAAGAGAAACAGAGTAGCTACGTTATGGCTTGTGGCTTGTCGACAGCAAAAGACAACCGACCAGCCTCGAGACTACGAGTCTGCCGCCTTCTTAACTGCCTATAACAAGAACCCCCCCTTCTTTATACCTATCTTTTATCACCTCTTATACTACAGATCAGCATAGAGAGAAGAAAACCGAGAAAATCTCTTCGGGAATCGTTGCGCCAGAAACCCCCCTTCCGTGATGACGGGGTTCAAGGACAACCTCGTGCTAGTTCTAGTATTTGCGGATAACCGTTAAACAAAAAGCCATGATGATGAGCTCAAACTTCCTCGAGACCTCCGGCGACGGAGACGGAGCTGCGCGCTTCGGACGCATGCCCGACGATTGGATGAACGGCATTGATACTACTACCATGCCCTTCTCCGGCCTGGACGCTCCATACGAGGCTTCTACAGTAAGTGCGCCTTCTTACTATGCAGCTCAACTCAAGAGAGACATAGCTAACCAAAGTGCCAGCAGCAGAACCCTCTTCAGTCTCCAGAGACGCCTAGTCTCGACAACACCGTCTTCCCTTCCCCCTTGACAGACCTTGCCTACCTTGATCGCTCCTTCGGAGACTTCTCCAACTATGCCATCCATCCTACAACGCCTGGACAATTCCCCGTCCATCCGCCTCACCGTACCTCATCCACCTTCTCCGAAGGCTACGACCTGTCCTCAGCCAGTCCTTCCCTGGGCCCTGTCTGGCCCGCTCACGTCTCCCCAGCGGCGACCTTCCTCCCTACGCCGCCCATGCCAGACGATCTCTCAGCGGCCTCGTCTTCGCCGGAGGAAGAAGACAACCAGGATGATGACGACTACGATGATGACTCGTCGGAGCCCGCGAGCAAGAAGCGCAAGCGTTCCACGGCAAACAAGATAACAAAAACAAAGGGTAAAGACGCCCCCAAGCGTAACCCTACGCAACTGCGCACCGCTTCTCGTGCTCCTAAGAAGCGCGGCGCTGCAGCTGCTCAGCCTCGACATCCCAGCGAGACGTCAGAGGAAGTCAAGGCGCGGGCTGCCCATAACCAAGTTGAGCAGCAATACCGCAAGCGTCTCAACACTCACTTTGAGCGTCTACTTGCTGTCCTGCCTCCACCAGGCACAGAAGGCGGCATCGCCAACGACCGACGAGTAAGTAAAGCTGAGGTGCTTGATCTCGCGCGCGAAAGAATTCGTGCGCTGGAGAAGCAGACCTCGAGACTTGAGAGGGAGAGACGGGAGCTACGAGGAAGAATTGCTCCCGATGGAAGAAGAGTTTTAGTTTAGATGATGTATGTTCGATATAAACAGGAGTGTGGTACTGGAAAAGGGGGTATAAGGATTGGGGCGTATGATGGATATATGATGGCGAATAAGGAACAAACACAAAAAAATGGCGAGCGTAAACAAAAAGACTAGAAAAGCACAAAAACAGGTATCTTTCGGATTGGCAGGGTTAGGTTTATGTCAAGGACGGACTATGGTTAATGGGTTTGGATGGAGTTGTTGTCCGTTCTACAGTAAATGGGTTGGTTACTGGAAGGGTTTATGTTGGTTCAGTGTCTTTATCCTATAGGAGGTCAGGGCTACTTAGGAGTAACACAGGACTTTTTTCTCCTCCCGATTTGCATCTCGATGACTATCGTCTAGCTTAATGATATGTGCTTTATATGATGAAGTAACCTTGGCCTACCACTCAAATGCAATGGAAGGCCAACTTTGATCCGCAGCGGTGTTGAAGGTCGAGCAGTTCTACCTGGTATTGCACATTCCACTCGTTAGCGGTGTACAGATAAACCTAATATGTGCAGCTATCGTTGGAAGAACTTGAAAGGACTTGGTGTTGAGTATGCGCAATATGGGTTTATCCTTGACAGCAACTACAGTCTCGATAGCAACATCATCCCCAGCTCATACTGCAAGGCTATCAGCCATGACCCATGCGTGCATTGGGCTTTTCGATCTTGACTAAACTACTAATACCAAGCCGCATCTTCACCCTTAACAGGGGTGACGAGATGCTAGCCATCGACTTCGGACCATGGGAAGTCCACCGCTCACAAGCCGCAAAGGCCGCAGAGGCCGCAAATGTAGCTCGCCGCGCTGGCTACCGCTACATCGACACCACCCTCGCCTACAGATACGAACGCGAAGTAAGGATCGGCATCCGCGTCTCTGGCGTCGCAAGTGAAAAGGGCTGGGTATCTGTAAAGCTCTGAAACAACTGGCACAAGCGAACCCGTAAGTGTCTTGAGAAGAGTTTGAAGAATTTGGGGCCAAAGAGTTTCGACGTGTACTTCATTTACTGGCCCTGATCTCAAGATATCCACACGGAAGGCTACTTGTGCATAGAAGAGTGTCACTCCCTCCAGAAACGAGCCCAACTTTGACTTAGACGGATGGGAGCTGACTGATTATGGGATGACAGTGATAGATAGCATGAAGGAGCAGTTCAGCCGCCGGTGATGTGTTCCCTGGAGATGATGAGTAAGGGTTCAGAGTAGAATAAAGAATGCACAATTTGGTTGAACTTCTTATAGATTGATAGCAGGAAAACTTGCACGAAGGGTATCAGATGTATAAATGAACAAGACTTGGCAAACATGCTGGACCAATGAGGTTACAAGATGTAGATCTTCAACTCTCATAGCTTAGCCTTTTCCTCTTTTTGAGATTCTTCCTCCTCCTCCTCCTTCATCACAGCAGCAATACTCTGCCTAAACTCTTCTGCCAGCACAACTGCCTCATCATCATCCAACTCCTCCCTCTTTCCCCTTCCAAACATAGTAAAACTCTCACTGAACCGTCCACTAGCTCTTATCTCCGGTCGCGGGATGATATGGAAGTGCATGTGCGGCACGACCTGCGCTGCTGCGGCGCCATTGTTCTGCACCACGTTCCAATCTTCAATACCAGTTGCTCGCGCCATAGCTTTTGATAGAACACGTAGATAACGGCCTAGATGAGCAGACTCTGAGGCCGTGACATCGCTTAGCTTGGGACGATGTGGTCGCGTGCAGAGAAGAAGATGACCTCGGCTCAGAGGTAGGATGTCGAGAAAGGCGACCAGAACAGGCGTTGAAAGGACAATGAATGAAGCGGGTGAGACGAGCTCGGGATTTATGAGTGAGGATGTTGATGGTGGTGGATTTAAGGGGTCAAAAGGCTCATAAATTGAAGAGATCATGCAGAAGGGGCATGTTGCTGTTGGGGGAGGAGCTGAGGGGTCAAACATGGCAGCCGAGTTGTGAGCTGTATCTCGAGATGTTTATTATCTGGAAAGAAGAGAAGTAAGTAAAATAGAAGCTGGCGTCAAAGTTTGTGATGTTACAAGATCATGAATGAAAGAAATTTGATGAGATCCAGGAACCGAGGTTGAGTTGAGTTGAGATGAGATGAGATCGGATGCAATCATGATTGACCAGGGCAGTCCAGGGATTGGAGATCGAGACTGGGGTCGATTTTAGTGCATTTAGTGGATGTTTTCTCGCTGTGGGGTGCTTGAAACTGCCGCTACTGTAACTTGACTCCATCTTGTTTCTTGATCAGACTGGCAAGGGAACCACGTGGTGATGTTGAATGTGTATGAATCACATCAATCGAGAGGTTTGGTGTATGCTACCGAGACCTTGACTCTATCAAGCTCAGCACTGAGAGGTACGCCTCTGCACCAGCAGTTCAAACCTTAACTCCTGGACCTTCACTTGAGATCTCTGACGTATTGCTTGTCACCTCACAAGAAACATCAAGACCATGTCAGATGCTATACAAGTTAGAAAGAATTATAATTGTGTTGTAATCCAACAGAGAGCTCATGGACACAGCTTGAGTTGAGATTAAACCTGTCAAGTACCTGCTCAAGGCCAACACCAGACACAGTAATCAGAAGAAAGATCCGAACGAGAAGAAGGGATGTTATTTGTGATAGTCTAAGTACATAGGACAATACACAGGAAGATCAACAGAAGACTAGGTATCACTAGCATGTACATTACACGACCGTTCCTGAACGATGCATCTCATCCATGTGAAGGTTGATCAGATAGCGAGGTACGTACCCAGAGCACCTCCTCACCGCCCAAATTCTGCCGTCCAAACTTTCCCATCACCGCCCTCACGCCCAAAGCACCTCCAATCTTTTCCTTCACCACCAAACCACCCCATCAACCAACCAAACAAACCACTACACAACCTCAAAATGCCTCGCGAAGAATACCAAGTCCCTACCGCCTCCACCGGCCAGCGCGGCGGCACCCGCGACGACCACCAGGTCCGCCACGTCATGGCCTACATCTGCGGCGACTGCGGTGGCAGCGTCACCCTCGGCAAGGACGCTCTCGTCGCGTGCCCTCACTGCGCCGGTCGCATTCTCTACAAGGAGCGAACCAAGCGGTAAATAGCCCTCGATTCACGTTCACGAGTGTGTTACTAACTTCGACAATAGCATGGTTCAGTTCGAGGCCCGATAGAGAATACCCGATTTTTGATTACAAAGCGAAAAAGAAAAACCTTGCAAGAGCTCAAGCATGGAGATATTGTGTGGATATCATGATTATAATCGAGACGGGAGTTTGGGGGTCTGGGAATTACGTTGAAATGAAAAATAGACAATGCGACACGGTTTGCGCGTGACAAAGACACAAGTCTGCGTGATTACTTCTTTGTTCATTTTCCATTTGAGTCGCCTTGCGAACATCTAACCTGCAAATACCATGTGAACCGAGCAAATCCTGATTATACCCCTAAAACGCCACTATATGCTTCTCTTTTTTCCATCATTGCCTTTGGGTGTAAAGGTACTTTGCGAAACTTGCGTCCGCCATGACTGAATCATCCTGATCTCCCATGGCTTGCTGGTACCGGTCTTGAAGACCTTGCTTCTGAGCCTCCTCGTCAGAATCAGTGTCATCGCCATCATCGTCGCTGGCAACATCGGCCTCGTCCTCTTCTTTGGCTACTGGCAGACCACCGACTGACATGCCCTGCATCATCTTATCCAGCTCCTTCTCACGAGTGGCCTTCTTTTGCTCCTCACGCTCTGCTTTCCTTCGCTCAAGCTCGGGGAGGTAATCACGCAGGAATTCTTCCCTCTTCTCCTCGACAGCCTCAAAGAACTCATCCACACCAGTACCCAATCGTGAACTCACACCGACAACGCTGAGATGGGCGTAGAATTCCTCTAGCATGAGACTCATCGAGTTGAGCAGACTGCCCATGTATCCGCTGCCACCATGGCCACCGCCCTCGACACCGCCCAGCTCGTCTGACTCCTCATCCTTTCGTAGAGCCTCCTGGAATGCCTCAAAGTCGGTCATCCATTCCTTAGCAAATTCAGCATCCTTAACATCGGTCTTGTTGAAGACCAGAATCATGGGAAGCTTGGTCTTGTAGAGAATAGAGCAGGCGTAAAGCATGTTGGACATGAATGTCGAGGTAGACGCAGTTCGAGGGGTATCGATAACATATGCGATAACTGTAGGGAAGGAAGACGCAAGCGACTCGAGGAGAATAGTTCCAGAGGCGGACCAGACAAAGACTTCGATCTGTCCGGGTGTGTCGACAAGAATTCTATCAATAGGTTTGCGATCGGGCTTCTCGGGATCGGGCTGGGCGCGCTTCTCGAGCAGGTTGACAATCTGATCGACCTTTGTAGCGAAGAGGTTGAGAGAAGTCAAGATTCCACCGTTAGGGCCGAGGTTATATTGCTTCATGACCTCTTCGTAGTTGACTGAGTCGCGGATATCGATGTTGGACTCGAAAGGCACCGACAACACGGCGGGATCGAGGTTAATGACATATGGAGGAGTGTCGTTCTGGTGAAGATGAGCGTTGATGCGTCGCATAAAGGTAGTCTTTCCAGATCCTAGACACAGTTAGACATAGAGATGCGCAGCAACCAGTGCTGTACTTACCAGCCATGCCAACGCAGACAATGGCGACAGGAGGCTTGTTTGCCTGGGGGGCTTCGCCACCGGTTGTAGAGGACTCGGCCATGATGTATTATTTGATTAGTATGTGGAGGGAGGGTTTCGGGGATTAGCTCTTGGGTTAAAGGTTGAACAGAGCTGGGTGTTGAAGGAATGAAAAGTGACGAAATGGAGACACTCAAAATTTTGGGCGCGGTCAACGTTGATGTGGATGCCCCGCGCGGGGTCATTCGCTGAGACAATGATTGAACCCGAAGACAGCTGAATAAGCTGAAAGGTCTAACTTATTTACAGTTCTCAATTTCTATGTATTCATATTATACTGTCTAGACGTTGCTGTTTTGTTGACCATACGTATGTAAACTCTTGTGGACAACTGGAGGCGGTAAATCGAACTTGATTTTGTAAAAGCTCTGACTGCAGAACAAAGACAAAGAAAGATGCGCATATCCGTCCAAGCCTATTGAGATACGAAATGCCAGTAATCCAGCAGCAGTCGAAAGATCTTGATCAAGAATCTTGCAATGGTGTTATTTACAGCTATTCATTTCTAATACAACCTCATGGACTTGATATCGACATCGCAAAAAGTCCCTTGCGATGGAGACTCAAAAAACCGGCCCCACCCAAGTTCTCGGTGAAGCCCCCACATGGATCCGGCATCCCACCCTTCACCTTGAAAAAAAGTTGTCCAGCATTTGATAGGTGTCGGATCTTTTACATTTTCAACACCAACCAACTATCACAACATCCTCTCTCTTTTGACAGCCTACCTTACCGGAGGCCTAATCGCAAATAATATTAAAACCATTTACAAGAGCCATTGACGCTCTAACTTGTTCAAAATGGCCGCCGACGAATCCCAAATGCCCTTCATTCGCAACCTTGCTTCAAGCGGTTCGTCCAATCCATCTCTCTTCTTTGGGGATGTATAACTGACTCTTGACAGATCGCAAACTCCGTACAGCTTCTCTAGAGACCCTCACAACATTCCTCTCATCCCGCTCATCCCTTTCCGACATCGACGCCCAGAAGCTCTGGAAAGGCCTCTTTTACGCCATCTGGATGACCGACCGTCCTCTCCCCCAGCAGCGTCTCGCAACCGACCTCGGAAACCTCCTATTCACCCTCAAGCCCGTCTGCGCCATTCCCTGGCTGCGCGCCTTCTGGACCGTCCTCGGCCAACAGTGGACCGACATCGACGTGCTCCGCCTGGAAAAGTTTCTTCTCCTCGTCCGTCGCGTTTTCGCCTCGCATGTTCGTTTCGTGAGGGAGCGCGGCTGGATGGATGGTGATGTTGAGGCTATTATTGGTGTTCTCGCTGAGTTCCCCTTTGATAAGGAGGGTGACTTGCGAAAGAACCCTCTGGGTATTAGACTGCATGCGCTGGATATCTGGGTTGACGAGTTGGAGCGCGAGCAGGCGCTGGAGCAGCCTGAGGGTGAGGCCTTTGTTAAGAGCTTGGGAGATGTTGTTATTGCGCTGAAGAGGTGTCCTATCAAGCCTGTGAGAGAGCGCGCCGCTGATAGCTACGAGGACGAGCGGTTGCCATGGGTCCAGGCTGGTAGCGGTGATGAGGAGGAGGATGACGATGAGTGGGGTGGTATTGACGATTAAAAGACCAGAGTTTTGCAGGCGCATGGCGTTGGGATATGGAAAAATGCATTGCGGTATAGAGCCGCCTTCTTTATACGTGGGCTAGAGGTTGATACCACCTGAAAATATCATCACCATCTATTGTCATTACTATTAAATGAATGCGAGAATGCGACTTCAAACGCCTGCTTGGGATATCTATTTCGTAGTAACGTGAAGCGACTTTATTACATACTGAGCCAACACTCTTATCAACGCAGAGTGGACACATTACCAGACCCTCTGGTCTCCTCCAACAGTTTCATCCAGATCGTCTGCTATTTCATAGCCCATTTCCCTTGCTTCCTGCTTTCGCTCTTGTTCCCGTCGTGCTTGTCGCCACGCATCCCATTTAGCCCGTTGCTCTGCAGTTTGAACTCGAGGTTTCACAAGACCCTTCTTGCGGAGTCGTCGACGATGCTGACGCTTTTGTTCAAACGAGAGTCGGTTGACGTCAATGTCGGTGATTTCGCGATCATAAAACACATCCTTCATGTCAGCGAACCAATCGCTGACTTCCTCCTGAACCTGTCCGGCGAGGGTACGTCCACGGCCACCAGTGGTCCATTGGTCCAGCTTGACAGGTATGGCATTGCCAAAGGTGGGATCGTTGATGGACCAGACGCAGGGAGTACCGCTGCAGCGGGTGGGACGGCAGAACTGGGCGCACATAGCAGACTCAAGAGCATACCAAGAACCCAGGAGGAAAAGAATAAGACCGAGAAGGGTGAAGCGGAAGAATGGTTTGCGATGGTAAAGTTGTGGAACAGGAAATTGGACGTAAGACACTGTCTTGGTATCGGGGTGCGTGATGTAGGCGGGGCCTGTGCTGTGCTTGTCGAGGAGGGTAGCCATTTTTTCAGGGACCGGCTCGGGCTTAATAGTATCGAGGAGATTCTTCTCAACCGGCTCTTCCTTCGGTATCTTCAACGCCGTCGATTTATCCTCGACAGGTTTGCTCTCTGCTGCTTTGTCGGCAGCCTTGTTCTTTGTGCTGACTTGATCAGAGAGACGTTCAATCCCCCTTGCCGCAGTGTGAATTCCGTAGAGGCTACTTTTGAGGGTATTGTTCATGCGCGTGAGTCGATCCAGATCGGAGTTATCGTTGGTCTGAAGGTCGATCTGGTTGGTGCGTGTGTTGAGTTTGGTGTCAAGTTCCAAACTGAAGTCGTCATCAAAGGATGAGTCTTGGGGTAGCTTATCAAGAAGAGCCTCGACCTCACGAGATGGGGCTTTGCGACCAAGTATAACCTCTTCAAGATCGTCTAAAGTGGAATCCTCGATGTGATGTGTGCGTTGGAGTTCTTTTAGATCGTCTTTGACTGTTGGAAGCCTGGCCGAGTTTTTAAGTGTACCTTTGCGGCGTGAAAGAGAACGAGTGCGCCTTCTCCTCGGCCCACTCGACGAAGTCTTGGTGGTCGGTTTGTCGTCTGTCCCCGGGTCTGATGCTGTGTCCCTATCGCTACTATCCGTTGAACGCTCCGTCCTCCTGTCACGGAACGATGCAGATCTTGGTCGCAGCGGTCTTTCTTCCCTCTTTGGCTTTTGTTTACCCTTCAAGTCAAATTTCTCGACCTTTACCGTCGCAGGCGTTTCCACGTATGCGCCCGTGATCTTAGGCGTGGGCATAGTAAGGGGATCCGGCTTCGGAGGTCGAGGTGTTGCCTCCACATCCTTCTCATCTTCAGATTCGACATCCGAAGGTGCCTTTACAGACCCTTTCTCAGACTGATTATCGCCAGGCGCAAATAAATTGGCTTCCGCTTCGAGGCGGGCTGTAGGGTCGGCCTCAGAATTCATGGATTTCTTGCTTTTAGCAGAAGTAGAACGACTTCGAGGCAGGCCGACAAATCCAACAGTAGGTTTGGAATCAGAGTCGTTTGAGCGATGTTGACGATTTCGAAAGCCATTGCTGATTGAAGGTTGGGGAATTGTTGATGCAGTGTCTGTTTTGGTATCCAGGGGCAATGGCGCGGGTTTGTCAGTGTCGGGCACCTGCCGCGGCTCATTTTCTGGCGCAGGGCTGGAACTGGCAGCTCTGGCCAGGCGTCGCAACAAGTCTCGGGAGTCAGTACGCCTGTGCGACAAATCAGGTCGCGCACGATGTTCGTCATCCTTTGAATCTCCGTTCTCTTTTGGTCGCGCTTCTACATTTTCTCGCTGTGACTTGTATATCGTCACAGGCGTATCGGGTATCCGCTCGCCAACCGTTTCAAAAGCAGATTTTGGCCGAGTCGGCGGCTCCTGGGTTTCGATTTCGGCATTAGACTTCGTCTCTGGGACCATTCCTCGGCTCGTTTGTGGTCGATTCTCTTCTGGCGAACGTGAGCGACTCATTGCATTTTGCTCGCGAATCTCGTCCAACCTAATTGAAGCCATTGATCTTCTGGGGAGACCATTAACTTCCCGTTGTCGAATGGCGTCTAACTTAGTATTCCTCGGCCTCGGCGCATTGCGGTCAGGGATAGGTATTTGGTGTTCGACCCGCTCCTCGCGCGCTCGAATCTCGTCAATCTTTGTATTGTGTGATCGCGATGAATCAACTGGAAGATCGCTTCCCGTCTTGACCTCTCGTGACCAAATTTCATCGAGTTTGGTGTTGCGCGCTCCAGGAGTTGCCACCCTCGTCCGCGAGTTGATATCAACCTCACTACCCTCGTCAAAATGAATTCGGTTTGCAAAGGGACGAGCGCCCATTCGAATTCTTGGACTGTCCGATATTTGTAGTTCTCCGGCTGTAAAGTCATCATCCACCTCCCATGCGAAACTCTTTTCAGGGGACGCCTTGGCTGGTTCGGCTGGCTCAGCTGCTTCCGTATTGGCTGGCTCGTTTTGCCCATCAGCGCCCTCAATTGATGGCAATAGGTCCTCTATACCAGGGACGAGTTCTGGAATTCGTCCTTGTTTTGTCAAATCATCCTTCGAGGGCATTTGTCTCAATCCGCCCCAATTTGAGCCCGGCCGTGGTATTCCACTTGCGCTTTCTGGTCGAGCTATCCCAGCTGCACTTCCTGGTCGGCTCCCAGCCTGTACCCCATTGGTGAGAGCATTAGGCTCTGGCGTAGGCTTCTTATTTCCAAACGACAGTCCTGCCCTTGACTTTCCGTAAAAGCTACGCTCTCGTGGCGATGCTGTCTTGTCGGGGGATTTCTTTATTTCGGGTATCCTCGACGCTGCGAGCGATCCTCGCGAAAAAGGTCGGCTCGGCGCTTTTGTATCGAGATGAGATTGGTTATGGTTGAATAGCTGTCGCACCTGACTCTCGTCTCCTTGATTTCGTTCACGCCAGGCTCGCGGCGCCGGGCTTGGTGACGCATCGACAGCTTGAGTTCCATCGCTATCGTCCTCGATCTCTCTGGCAGCTAGAGCAAACGCATCGGACATGGAGAGTCGTTTCCGGGCGGACGCGGAGAATTTCGGTGTAGGCAGTTTGCTGTCGCGTGATCCAATGCTGCCATTACTTCCCCTCCTATCATAATCGGATGTCGTCGATCGCGCGAATCCATTGCTTCTTATACTAGAGCCAAGCCTCGAATTGTTCTGCGCTTCGTTTTCCTTATTCCTGTCGTTTCCCCTCGGTGGGTTGCTTCCAAAAAGTGGTTTCCTCCCGTTCTTGTCCACAATAAGCTGGCTCGACCGATCGAGCAGTGAACTTCTGTCGCGATCCATTGTGTGAGGTGATTTCGTATGTGATTATATGTAGTAGTCCAAGGTTTGTCGATAGCACATTATCTGTCGTGTTGGACGGCGGCGCGTTTATTGCATCGCGACAGTGATTCAGACAAATAAGTCGAAAAGCAACTGGGCTTGTCGCTAGAAGTCGAGGTCGTACAAAGGTAGGTATGTATGGGAATAGCAAGTAGATACTGGACTGGGTATCGTATGTTCGTACAATAGTAGAGAATAAAAACATCAACAGCGCGCAAAAAAGTGATTGATTAAATGTTTTTGTCGGGTCGATTAACGCGTTCAAAGAAGCGAAGTGGCATGGGGGGTCCCTGGCGTGGCGTCCCGTCCGTTACCGTCAAAGACGGTAGGTGGGGTAGTGAGTGTCTCGCCGTTCACGTCTCTCTTACCTCTTGCCTATCAACATCCAGATCGATATAAACGTTGATGGCTGTGAATTATTCTTGAGATTATGGAGATAAGGACTCCATTGGCTTGACTGAGATTTATTTAATCATGATATTGTACATAAAAACTAACATACCCTTGCAAAGATCATATTTAATCATCATCATCATACAGCCAATCCATACGCAATCCTCCCTCCTCATGCAACTGCTTCATAGCAGACTCCAAATCATCTCCCAAAGCCTCCATGAGCTCCCCATCCACGATCCCTTCATTCCACGTTATGCCCAAAGTCAAACCCCCACCCTTGACACTTATAACGCTAATACTCATAGGATCACTAGAGATCATGGGCGAATTCGTAAACATCGCATGCGTGATAGTTCTCTTCTCAACTTCGGATTCTTCCTCATCTCCGGATTCAGAAACCTGTGCCAACTGACCAACGTTGCTGACCTCCCACGTCTTTGTGCGTTTTTGGTGGTCTCTGTCAGTCAGGAACTCGGTCCAGTCTTTGATGCTGCGGAGAGCTTGGAGGCCGTCGTTGGCGGGGAGTGTTGATGTCTTTTGCTTGAGCTCATCTTTAATCTTTTGTGCGTGTGACCAGACTAGGTCGTCAAGGGCATCGCCTTGTGCCCTTCGGAGAGCCTTGATTGCTGTCAACTGGTGCTCGTGTGATGTACCACTTACACAACCGAACAATGCCTCTTTGAGAGCTGGATCGGCTGTGGGAGACAAGTACGGACGCATGCTTATAGGCGTTGAGGACACAAAGCCTAGAGCATCGGGAACACGCCTTGATAGCGAGGTGAGTGCGATAGCGTGTAGTAGACCTGTGAGAGATGTTCCGTGGGATCGAGTGTCCTCAAGAACACTCTTCACCACATTGGGAGGGATGTTTGCAGTAACGATCCGAGTCTTGTGCGGGCGACTGAAGTCGATAGGCTCAGCCGACCAGATCTCTGGGGAAGCGCGGGAAAGAAACGAAGGCCACATCCAGCTGCACCAACCCATAAGTCGATGAGGTATGGTGGTTGTGTAGTCAATGACCTTGTCTTGAGGTTCAGGCAGCACCGGTAACTCTGGGAAAGATAGAGTGCTCGACCATGATGGGTTGGGAGGTAGAGTATTTAGCTTGGCAAGAAGCTTCTCATGGAACAATCTTCCTCCCATTCCATCCATAAGAGAGTGGTGGAAGGCAAAGACGATGGCCTCAAACTCTGGAGCCTCTCCGGCTGGTCTGAGAACAACCATCCTCCAAGGTGGTCTCGTCTCAACATCTTGAAAGATCTGGTCATGGCACCAACAGTGCAATTCTTCCAGATTCTTAGTAAACTTCTCAGGAACAGAACTGCGGAACTCCACAAAGTTGTCCAGCTTCATCTCGGGAATGTGAGTGAAGTAGGCTTTAGTCTCGCCCTCATCCTTGATACCAACACGCAGTATGGGATTTTCATTGATAACTTCTCCCAAAGCTGCGTAAATGGCCTCTTTGGATGGTTTGTCCGAGGGAATGCTGTATGTTGCTGATACCACGACCGCGCGATATAGACCCATCAAGTGAAAGGCCGCAGAGCCAGCCTCTCTAAGGCACAAATTAGTAACGCAGTCGAAATACTGATAAGATGACTTACAAGAGACCCAGACGTCGTACGGTAGCCATCTCAGTAGTTTTGCTCATTTTGTCTTTGACTCTCAGTATGAATAAAGTCAAAGATTTCCTTTTGCAATGTTTGACGAAAAAAAGGCGGTATCTTCATGCAGCATCCCCAGTTTCAACAGTTGGCACCAGTAGACAAGACGAGACAATTGGCATTACGCGCTAACGCAACAACCCGGACGAGATGGAGCTGAACTGGGGCTCCAGAGGATTCCCCTCCGCGTAAGCAACTTTGAATGCAAAACAGAGGCACAGTCGATAAGATGCAGTCATCGCTAAAAATGACCTACTTTATGTTGCAGTTGAATCGGCTTTCAACTCTGGTAGCGATCTTCACGAGTCTCACTCACAACACCATCACAAACGACAATTATCTCTCATAATAAAATGGTTAGGTTGTTACGCATTAAAAGCTATAATGTAAAAAATATTCTATTCATCTTGGATGTGACCCAGCTCATTTCATCTCATATCAATTTCCGCCTCTCATTTCACAATCCAAACAAGGGTCCCAGTCCCAATCTATCCAAACGCCACGCAAATTTGATGTAAATGAAAAGAATATTCTTTTTGGCAAAACTTTTATCTACCATCCCTCGCCAGGGTTTCTCCTAGGACGAGTGTTGCCGCGGAAGTAATCATATGATGGGTCAGCTTCGGGGGCGTGCTGTGCAAGACCGCTGTAGCCTTGAGGTCCTCCGCCCATAGCACCGACCGAAGGCCCAGGCGACTGCACAGGTGTCATACGACCTGGTGTACTGAGGTTACTGCTGTACGCGGGAGCTGCCGCGTTCGAAATGAGCCCGAGACCGGAGGAGCTTCCGTTGTTCTGGGAGTATAATGGGCTGCGACCGCGAGCAGGGGGCTCTTGACCCAAAGTCGTCTGCTGCGTGAAACCGGCATTACCGCCTGGCCGGTAAGATGTATAGCTAGTATCGCCACTGACGTTGCTGGCAAGAGACATCAATCGTTGTTGCTGGGCTGCTCCACCAGCGAATGCAGCAGGTGAGCCAGTGCGGCCAACAGGTGTGCCAGGTCGAGAGAAATCGCTACCATCCATTGATCCAGGGGTACCGGGACGACCAATCTCTCCAGGGCGACCATAAATCTCGCCTCCACCGTGGTTTTCTGCGAACTCGGCTCTGTTCTTGTAGTACTCGAAATCCATCTGGGTATCGTTCACAAACTCGAATCCAGGGAAGCTATTGGCAGCCTTGCCTGGTTTTCCGCCTTGCATAGGATCCAACATGACCATGTCAGAGTAGCCACTCACGGTCATCATATCGCCGGAATCAACATCTCTGCCATCACTCAGGCGGCCCTTGTAGATGGCAGGAAGAAGGTTTTGCGCCTTAGAATGGACCATGGGTGTGATGAGAGGTCGGTAGAGGGCAGGGTGGCCGAATCGGTTCGCCAATCGCTCACTTCGCATGCGGTTCTCCTTGGGATCGACTCCGTTCTCGGGACTCTTCGTAACATCTTGAGTGTTATAGTATGTGATTTTGTCGTTGAAAGCATAGTTGCAGTAAATCTTGAAAATGATCATGATGAACGGCAAAGGTACGACACAAAAGAATTCGATGTGAGTTCCAAAGTTACCGCGAACCCAGCAAGTCAACATGACAACAAGGTTAGAAAGAATCGTTGCGAAGATGAAGCGGTTGAAGATGACACGCCAGAACATTCCTCCAGACTCTGTCTTGGTAACAAAGCGATAGAGGAGAAGGTACTTCTTGAGCCACGAATCGATAAGGAAGTAAAGGGCTGTTGCTGGAAGAACCAGAGGTTGAATACCAGCGAAGCACATGGTGACTGTGGCATAGTAAAGGAAGTAGTTGTAGTAACTGGCGTACTCGAAAGGCGGAGGGGCGGTAAGCTCAATAAGCTCTCGGGGTGTCGGACTGGAGAACTTCTTAAGGAAGAAGGCTTGGACCAGTGGCCAGGCTTGGGCGAGGTCAATAGCCGCACCCAGTTGGCGCTGAAGCAGGTAGGTGACCCAAAAGACGCTATTGTTACAAAGAGCCGTAAACAGTAAAGCAGCAATGTCATTATTCCTGATAGACTCCCAAACATCCTCCTTCTTTGCACCGGTTGTATCCGCAACAACAGCGGCAACGAATTGCCAAATAACACTGAAGATCGAGAAGATGATAAGGTTGTTGAAAACGAAGAAGAAGTAAAGCTTGGCCAGGACGTGTCTCTCTCGACCAGTTTTGGTTTGGTCACCAGCCTTGACAGAGAGTCGACGGAAAATCATGGGTAGAACGAGATAAGTCAGAGACATGACAGCTGGTGCGGCGATACCCTGGATAGCACCCCAAATCTTAGGATGAGCAGCGAGCTCCGTCTGGAAAGCAGGCCAGACCGAACCCAAATTTCCCAAGTTCACAAGGAAGATGGAGATACCCAAGTTAGGGACGATCCAAAGGAAGGTTAGAACAGCAATCCACATGTTGTTGACCCATCGTCGCCTTCCACGTGTGCTGCTGTAGAGAGGCATGTTCTCCCAGATAACGTCGTTAGGTCGGGGTGCAAGCCTGACCGTGGCGCCAACAGGCTTCTTCTTGCGACAAGCGTACGCGATACCATGAGCCTCTGCAATGTCCGCATAACTGGCGAAACCGTAGGGCATCGAGCCTCGCTTGTCAACACTTGCGCGGACCTCTTTGATGTGTACCTCAAGATCGCGAATTCGCTGAGTGTAGTATTCGATAGCATCTACCTTCTGGCCCTTGGGATAAGTTCCATACGATCGGTCCTTCTTGGAGGGTCTGCACATAGGGCGAGCAACCGGAACATTACTGGGATCCTTAAGGTACTTAGCCAGGATCTTTTCAAGTTTGCGAACGGCGTGGTCATGCTGTTCAATAAGAGCTGGTAGCTCTTTTACGTTTCGAGCGACGGCGGTTCGAGCAAAAGACGAGTTGGGGGCGATTTGATCGATGATCCTAGCGATACCTTCGTCGGAGCAGCCCTTCTTGGGAATATCAAAAACCTGCGGTTCTGTGTGAGCTCACGGCCTTGTCTAAAAACACATCATTCCTTACCATTAGAGTACGAGAGTGAAGACTCTTTTGGTAGTCTTCGGTTTCGAAATACTTGCGCCGGAGCTGGAGAACCTTTCTGTAGTTGAACCAGAGGAAGCCCATAATGATGAAGTTGAAACACCAGGCTATGACAACCTGAGACCAAATAGCCGGGGCGAATGTGTTAAGAGGAGTGATGCCAACGACCCAGTTGGAGGCTTTCTCACCCTCGAAACTCTGCCATTTCGACACATTGATAGGGAGAAGAATGCCAACACCAGTAACACATAAGGTGAGAAACATGTTGCGACACATTCGGACGAAGCGTAAGAAGACAGTGGCATCCATACCAATCAATGGTACAAGCATATCTTCGTTGGTTCGCCATAGTGTCGTGATCCACGACCACGGAGCCTTTCCTATAGGGGGCGGCACATGTTTCTCGTCGGCGTGTTTTAACTTTGGGGCGTAGATAGCTTGGTGATATGGTCGCAAGATCGAGAACACGATGGCAATGCCGATGGTGATTGGGAGTGAAGTGGCCAAAGCAGAGTACAGCGAGGCAGCCGCAAGCTGGAGGATTGTTAGACGAGCACGGAGTATGTGGGTTTACAGCTAGCCTAGCCATACCTGTTCACTGAAAGGTTTTTGGAGAAGATCAAGCAATTGTTTACCGGCATCCTGAGGATCGCGGCCATGAAGGTGGGCCGAACCGTCCATACTGGGCGCAAAGGCTCCGCCAACGGGCGAAGACGTTGGAGCTTAACTCAGACGAATAACGGCAATCAAGAACAGCGCGCAGAGGCAATCTCCTGAGCTCTCAAGTCTCCAAGTCGGTAACAACGTGTAAAGAATCGAGGATTGAACAGCGCAGGCGGGGGAAGAATCTCGTATAGGTTCGCAGGGAGTTCGAGTCGCAGTCGATATGAGACAGCTGACGAAGCTCAGTCAGTGAGGGCGAGGGGATAAAGGCACACGCCGGAAGTGACAGATGTGTCGTCGTAAACAAAGAACCCAAAGGTGAACGAGTGTCGCTATTGTGAAAGAAACCCGGTAGGCCCGTGAGCGAAAGGATGAGGCGCCGTTAAGGGGGCAAGGTGAAGCGAAACGATCGTATATGGCGTCACTCAGGAACAAGCGACAATGATGGAGAAAGAATAAGAGGGAGGAGACAAAGAAATTGGATAAACCCGGAGAGATGATGAGTCCAGGTCCAGGTCGAGGTAGGTAGTAAAAGGGTAAAAGGTAAAAGTAGGGCTGGGGGGTGGAGGTTCCTATTCAGACTAAGGAGCCATGACATTGACATGGGATGGGGATGGATCCCATTATCATGGGGGACGACCTCGACACTTTCACTTTTTTCTCTAGGTCGTTTTTTGGGGGGGAAGTTATCAATGGAGAAAGCTTGGCATTCGTTTAGGTGCTGTATCTTAGCCAGCGCCAATAAAAGTCCCCTGTTTTAGTATGTACGGTACCTAATCAATCATCTTAATTGTCTTTGCCTGTTCTTGTCATGTATAATAGAATGATCCAGACTCTGCTGCATGTGATACCCTGATAATTAATGATTATTGTTAATGGCCCCTGTTTCCTAATCACAGGTTCACAGGTTCAAAGGTCACAAACTATTCATCTTTTCAACAATAAAATGCTTCACACCCACAATATCCAGCCAGTCTTTTTCAACTGGCAGGCCCTTCACCCTCTTTTTTTCTTCTTTACCTTCTCGGTCAATGGCGCCGGCTTCAAGAAAAAAGGCACGCGGCCTCCGTGGGGATGGACCAGCTCCAGATGCTATTTTTGACGCCTCCCGACCCGCTACCAGTGGAGACGTTCTTCAACCGTGAGCTCAACAACCAATCGTCGCCCTCCTCAATCGCCACGTCCACTGGACCTTTGCCCCTGCATGGATCTGATCCCCTGATGGGAGCGCTGGGATAGGATGGGATTTCATTTTTCTAAGCGGTGCCGTCCCTTAGACGAGCCAAACTAAATGGGATACGAACATTCCAAGCAGTGGTCTTCTACAAAGGGAAAGTGATGGAACTCTAAAGGATCTTTGGTTTCTAACGTGCTCCAGCTGTCAAGGAGCCGTTGTCGATCGATCTACAGTACGTTGCCCACAAATTCATTTTCTTTGACTCTTTAAAATCTTTTCTTTGTTTTTTTCTGTATGTAATGCATGGTTGTTCGAAGACATGCATTGCCCTGGCATAAATAAGCAATCTTGGCCGTTTCTGACACTGACGCTCAAACGCCCCAACCGCCTTACAATCTCAATCTCACTCATTCTTACACTGTAGTCTCCTTTTACTCCCCCGTAAACAAACCTCTGATGGATCCAAACATATCACTAGTACTCATGCTTCAATGATGCACTTGCTGTATGGTGTCGTAGTGCTTTTTAGCCCTCTACCCGCCTCATTCGCCACTATAAAATACCAAGTAAAATAGTTCATGCTCAATGACATATCGGTACAGAAACGACACGCAACCCGATCGCAGTGTTGGTAAACAAATCCTGTCAAATCGGGAAACGTTGGATGGTCTCGTTCGTTGTTTTGATGGGGCCTGCTATGAGCTATTAAAGCTTGTTGGAACCTCTGAAACAGCCAGTCGGGAAAAAGAAAAATTCAACTACACTTAATCATGACACGAGGCATTATTATAAAATCTCAACACAGTTTCGTTGAACAGTATAATGCGTTCATTTCTTGAGTATTATACGGAGCAGATCGATCACACTCTCTGCTTATCCAGGCATCCATTATCCTCTAAATCTGCATGTCATCGTGCCATCTGTCTAGGGGAACCAGGGAAGTAACGTTCACTTTTGGCAGTCGTGTAAATAATCCGGCAATAAGTCGGCTTCCTGCGCGATACTTTGGTCATCTACGCCGCAATCTGCCTCAAAACATCAGTGTAAGCTAAGACAACACTGCCATCATAAGAGACCAATTTGATGATGCCAACACTATATATGGCATATCAAGTCAGCACATGATATGATTCAGATACCAAATGGGCATGGTAATGATATGAAAGATAGTCCTTTGAAGGTGTCACTGAAGCTGCAGCGGGCCACGACCTGATCTACAAAGCATTGCTACATGCTCCGCCAATATTAACTGTATTCTTTAAGATACAGGATAACTTTCACTTACTGAACAAGCCTCTGGATCTCTCGAACTTTAGGGTTGATGATGAGAGACCTATCTTGATTCCCACGACTGAATAACACCTCAAAGAGATACTTGAAGCTTCACACAACACAACACGAAGTTCTCAGAAGACAATTAAGTTTAAATCAGTACAAGGGCAAGTCTCAAGTCTCGTTTCATCTACAACATAAGAAATGAGAAATAAAGGCCAAGGCCAACCAATT
Source organism: Fusarium caatingaense (assembly GCA_013624355.1). Lineage (NCBI taxonomy): Eukaryota > Fungi > Ascomycota > Sordariomycetes > Hypocreales > Nectriaceae > Fusarium > Fusarium caatingaense. Next base: position 122,611 of record JABKKP010000122.1, read on the forward strand.
GATCTTTGCACCGGATGTCCCCTCAACCCGAGCCCGGCAGTTTCGGGGTCCGATGCCAACACTGAGAAAAGGTCAAAGCTGACAACCATACCATTGTCTTGGGACCAGAGATCTGCAGACAACCCCCGTTGCTGTCAAGTCTCAGCCTTGGACCCCGAAGGAATTGCACGTAAGCTCAGCTGGGAGCTTACCTACCCTATGACTGCAAGCCGTGACAAGTATTACCTTACTACTCATATTAAACTATGTCATGAACAAAATATCTGATCTAAGAGATTGAGCTCGGTATTTTGAAGATTCTCCGCTTACCAGCCAAGGCGAAACGCATTGCCATTGCAGTACCGTACCCACTTAGACCAGCCCACACGTGTAAAGCAAGGATTCTTTCTCTGTGAACCTCAGAAACTTGACTGAGATACGAATTCATTGAGTCAATTTACATACGTATATCTTTCTAGTTCTGCCCTTAGGGCATTGATTCTGTAGAGACTAAGGCCAAGAAACAACCGGCAAGTGGAAGAAACAAGTATAATCGGGTGCTGACGTTTTGCTCCACTGAGACGTAATGGGAGGATCCAAAATCTGCTCAAGAGCCGAAGATTCTTTTTGTTCTTTGAGCCGGATCTTAAGCTAAGTGGGACTTGATCCAGGTTCCAGTAGCCTTCGAGAGTATGTTGTACAGCAAGCCTGGCAGCTTGAGTGAAAGCTACTGTAATCTGATGAGAAGGCCAAAGTCACTGCTTGTTTTTTCTAGATCGTATTGCATAATGCCAATCTTACTCACCACCTGCTAACTCGTCTGGCCAAGCTTTTACCTTGAACTGTTCGATAATAAGGTCTGCACCGTCGTATCATAACGGCGATGATGAATCTGAATCTCTCGTTGTGCTTGTAGTGTAATCTCGATAACAGACTGTTAACGAGAGTGTTGAGTCTTTTCCCAAGGAGCTCATGTCCCTTTATGAACAGACTGTAGCAACGTTCCTAAAGGAAGTTACTGCTGCAAGCATTGTCCACTTATCCCAGCTTTTGAAAGCTTTCATCGCGAGGGCTTGCTCATGAAATATGAGCGCCATCCTTGTTCTGTTCCACACGGCATATGAGAGACGGGTGAAGAGGTTCTGGCAGAGCTATGGGACATATGAGAAGGCCGCCTCTCGTTCAACTGGGTATCAAGGTCATCAGCACGAGAGCTGCCAATCCCGAAGCTCTGACGATGAGCTGATAACAACCAATATGCTTGAACGCTGCCAAAGATAAGCACAGCCGTGAAGCCAAGAGCTCTGCAATGAGGAAGCAAGGCTCTCCAGGATAGTCTACGATACAGACGGTATGCATTGTTGAAACGATACGCATTATCGAGACGATTGGATGCAACACCGAATAGACAACCGACGGCGCAAGGCCCGAGAAGGGGACGACCGAATCGGATAATTCTTGGAAGAACCATGATATTACATTGTTCCTGTGGTGGATTGTTCCGGGGTCAGGATCGGAGGGTTGATATGAAGAAAGAGAGAATGGAGAAAGTCTCGGAATCATTTATACATTGGTGAATCTGTGTGAGTTTATCGAGTGATAAAGCTAGCTAGACTTGCGTTGAAGTAAAAAGAAACCTAAGTTTAATAGAGCGTATTAACTTAACGTAACTTTTCAGGAAGTGTTGTTCATGTGTCTGGTAATCTCTGTCAGAGGATAGGTCTTCCCAATAACTTTAATTGATGAGCGCGGAACTCAACAGGATACACCGAGTCTACATTCAGGGATGTTTACAGAACACCGATACAAGAACGAGGTCAGAAGAGATACCAGCGAGGATGAACGTCTCCTGAATTACCCAGAAAGCTGCTTGCAGTAGATAAGAGGCTCGATGGTAGTTGCTATCATACCACCAATGCTGTGCAAGGTATCAACACATTTATTCATTACTATGTTGTATCTTCATACATCCCAATCCTCTTGGAGTTCTACAAGATGATATTAGGAGCACCATGCAGACGGCTAATGTCGCTGTTGGTCTCAGGATGGAAGAAGGTAACCCTCTCACTCAAGACACAAAGGAGCATAATCAATGTTTTACTAGCTGAAGCACAAATATACACACAAGACAACCAGGCAGACTTTGGGGAAGTTATTCCTGTTCCCGAACCGACCATGCCGTTTTCGCCGTCCCATTTGGAGCAGTGTTCTGCTCAAAACTCATAACACGTCATAAACAATAGTAGGGTTACTCTTCCTAGACTTCAACCGGACCCTGACTTCGCGTCTTGCGTGCCGTTTTTCCAGCCGCAGGGGAGACAACCTTCTTTTCCTTCTTGGGGGTCTTGCCGTTCTCTTGCTTACCGTCTTGCGAAGCCTCTTCGGAGGCTGTCGGCTCATCTGCGACGTCTTCGACACGAGCCTTCTTCTCAGCAGGCTCATCGGATCCAGACTTCTCGGCTACAACAGGAGCGGAAGCACCGTTGGTGGCGGCAGGGGGCTCGTCGGCCTTGCGCTTCTCGCCTGGAGCAGCTTCAGCAGGATCGTTGACCTCAGGCTTGCTGTCGCCATTAACAGAAGCGGGCTTGTCGGTCATGGTGATATCCTTTGGCTCGGAGACAGCAGGTGCAGATGTTGTCTCGACACCAGTGGTGACAAAAGCAGCTTCATCTTCGTTCTTTGGCGTTTCCTTGGTCTCTTCTTCGATGTTGAGGACAGGTCGAGGAGTGCCGCCTGCGGGTGTCATATTGTTGACGGGTGTTTCTGGAACTGAAGCGACCTCGACGGGTTTTGGCGGAGCGTGGAGGCCACCGGCACCGTCAGTAGGCTTGCTCTCTTCCGGCTTAGCAGTCTCTGAAGGAGCTGTTGTGGTATCCAAAGTGGGAGCGCCGGCCTCGGCTTCGGGGGCCGTGGGTTCAGGCGCGCCGACTAGAGCATGTCAGCTTGGTCCTCGAGGTGTAAGTGCGGGAACGAGCTCGATGAGTTCCAGAAGTCATCGCGAACATTTCAATTGCACTGCGCAGGACTATACGCGATGGTTTCGATGCCATTGAGATGGCTGACGATGGAACATACCTTTGTCTATAGCTGGTGCGATTCCGTCCGACATGATGATGACGTAACAATTGTTGTCGCAAAACGAGTCTGGCTTACAGTCGCAAGTATACGCGATATAGTATAGTCAACAATGGAAGTTAATGGAGTTTGTAACAGTGATATGAAGTCGCGAGAGTGAGATTGAAGCTTTACGATGGGAAGAAAGAAAAGAAGTCAAGTTGGGGACGAGACACGGGGAGCTGAAGTGAAGTTGGCGGTTGGCAGGAGCGAGAGAGCACGAGGTCACGACGGTTCCACAAGCCATCCATAGCTAGAAACAGAAAGCAGCAGAGCAAGAGGAGAGGAGAAGCAGCGAGAGACAAGATGGGTATGGGTAGATCCGAAGCCGAGGATGGATGCACAAACAATGTCGAGGTTCCTCTCCAGCAAGAATTGAGGGACGAGTAACATGGACGGGATGGTGATGCTTTGGGTCAAGGGTGGGAAAGATGTCCACGCCAACACTCTTTCGTCACTGGACCGCAACTCTGTGGACTGTGAGATTAGCCCAAGGAACACCCGTACTTGACGGTGTGAACTTTGAAGATCGGGACGGACTTGGTCGTCATCTTTGGATTGGATCCCAGTTTCCATTCGACATTGCGCTTTGCGGGGAACTGAACGAAAGAAAGAGCTTGAGTGGGTCGAGACCAATTAAGCCACTGATCTGGGATCCGGAACCAGTGAGACAAGGCCCTAGTACCGGTACTTAAGAGTTGCTGGGGAAATCTGTGGGAGAGAGTTTTGGCTAAGGGGAGTTTCTGGGTTTTAGTTGGCACTCAGTACGCGTTTGAGTTGACCTAGATGTGAGTACAGAAACTTGCTTCTTCTTCAGCAGTATGAGACATTGTTGAGTGCGTAGAGCCGTAGACGTTCAATAGATGCCCACAGATAGTACCGAATGCAACTCCCCTCTCGCTCTCTCAACTGACGAGCATGACATGACGGCAGAATTGACGATCCAAGCCCTGACCTGCATGTTATGCTTCCCAATCCATGCTAGCAGATCGGCATCGGTCAGACCAAGAAAGATGTACCTCACCAGCCACACCTCACGAAACTCAACTTTACCAGCCACATTTCCAAATTCAGGGGCTGCCTGCAATCTGGCTCTCCCACCATCGTGAGCTTAGTCATTTTTGTCATGCCCCCCATCGCCAGCTTCAAGGTGTCCCTTTAGTAGTAGCGAGTGGCTAGACGCGAATAACGACGAGACAATTCATCTACGCGACCACTAAATTCTCTACGCTCATTTTTCCTTGACGATTTTTCTTTGATCTGTCTACTTTTCAGATCACTTCTTCTCTGCTTAATTCTCTTCTTCGAACGATACCCCTTTGCAATTCCGCCCGTCATGGCTCCCAAGGGAAACAAGTACTCGGTTATCTTGCCGACGTACAATGAGCGAAAGAACCTCCCTATCATTACCTGGTTGTTGAACCGCACCTTCACTGAGAAGTACGTAAAATTGTGTCCCTAGCATTGATTAATTACTGACTGGAGTAGCAACCTCGACTGGGAACTCATCATCGTCGACGACGGCTCCCCCGATGGAACCCAAGAAGTCGCCCAGCAGCTCGTCAAGGTCTACTCTCCCCACGTCCAACTCAAGCCCCGCGCTGGCAAGCTCGGTCTCGGAACGGCCTACGTCCACGGTCTCAAGTTCGTCACCGGCAACTTCGTCATCATCATGGACGCCGACTTCTCCCACCACCCCAAGTTCATCCCCGAGATGGTCGCCCTCCAGGAGAAGGGCAACTACGACATCGTCACTGGTACCCGATACGCTGGAAACGGTGGTGTCTTTGGCTGGGATCTCAAGCGCAAGTTTGTCAGCCGTGGTGCCAACTTGTTCGCCGACACTGTCCTGCGCCCTGGCGTGAGCGACTTGACAGGCAGCTTCCGTCTGTACAAGCGTGCGGCTCTTGAAAAGGCCATTGCTACCACCGAGAGCAAGGGCTACAGTTTCCAGATGGAGTTGATGGTGCGTGCCAAGGCTTTGGGCTGCACCGTCGCTGAGGTTCCAATCTCGTTCGTCGACCGTCTGTACGGAGAGAGCAAGCTTGGTGGCGACGAGATTGTCCAGTATGCCCAGGGCGTCTTCAACCTGTGGCTCAAGGTCTAAGAATGGGAATGACATGATCAAAAGGAACACATCATGTTGGATGGGGCGTTTGGGGAAGTATAGTACCATTTAATCTAATACCACGTTTCTTCAGTCGTGCGATCTTCTACAGCATGGATCTCAATGCTATCTGCAGTATGGATGTTACATGTTACGTCCTCCGGTCACCATGATGGTCTGTCCTGTTACATAAGAAAACAATGGACTGGCCACAGCCAAGATAGCACTCGCAGCCTCAGTGGGTGTACCGGCTCTTCTGAGAGGGATATCCGCAAAAGCAGCATCTCCAGCAGCTTGCTTCTGCTTCGCTGGGATTCCCAGCGCGATCTGCTCACCGTCGGGACCCTTTACAAACGCACCCTCTTCCTTCGCCGCAGTCAATCGCGTGAGAATATGTCCAAAGGCAACGGTATTCGCCCTTACACCAAAAGAGGGACCCCACTCCTTTGCAATCGTCTTAGTGAAGCCAGTAACACCTGCTTTAGCCAAGGCATAGTTAAGCTGGCCTGCATTTCCGTGGACGCCAGATGTAGATGAGATGTTGACGATACAACGAGGAGCACCATCCTTTACGCGAAAGTATGGTGCTGCAGCTCTAACAAGAGTGAATGGAGCGGTGCAATGCAGAGCGAGAATAGTATCCCACTGCTTGTCCGTCATCTTGTGAATAACGCCATCCCAGGTGTAGCCAGCATTGTTGACAATGATGTTGATCTTGCCGTCGCCAAAGTCAGCCGCGCTCTTGATCAGAGTCTCAACGTATTCTGCTTTAAGGATATCGCCAGGTACAGCTTTGGCTTGGCCGCCCTCTTTGTTTATGCTTTCAGCGACAGCCTTGCATTTTTCTATTATAGTTAGCATTGCTCCCAGAGCCTTGCGATAATATTGCTATCTCACCCGCGTCAATGTCTGCAACAATAACCTTTGCGCCCTCTTTGGCGAATAATTTGGCTGCTTCTGCGCCGATGCCTTGGCCGCTACCTGTGATGATGGCTACTTGGCCTGCAAGTAGACCTTTGGGGTAGTTGAGATGGCCTGCGAGTTGACTAACACGGTCCGACATATTGAGGTCTATGAATTGGTTGTTTTTACAAAATTATGAGGAAGAGGTTTTGGGTAAATAGTAACACCAACCTTTCCCCAGGTTCTGGCCTTCAATGACCCTGGCGATCGGCATGATCGACATGTCTGTGCCGAGGCTCAACGGGTCGGAATGTGGGGTAGCTCCTAAGCTTGCATCTAACAAGACAGAGAGGTAAAGTAGAAGTGACTCCATGATAGTTCCTTGATATTACAAATGCTTAGGATCAGTGATAGATCTGACTAGTGCAATTTATCAAAGGCGTGGCAGTTTTCGTCTCTGGACTTTGGATACATAACCTCTTCTATGTTAAAAAAGAGATCAGAAACCACTCGCATGCGCCGCGGGATACAGTAAGGGAGTTGAGTAGCTCCTACACCTATAAATGAATCACTATGAGATTTAGATCAAGTATCCTTGGCCTTCTGGAGACAATTTTTCGCAACACGCATCCCGAACAGATCATTGAAGGAATCAGATGCACAAAAGGCTGTGCTTAAAGTATAGAATGATTGCAGATAGCACGCACTAAGTAAGGTATTAGAAACGTTGGTCGTCAAGAACATTAGTGTCGGGATATTTGGCCACTCTATAGAGATACCGACCAGCATTCAAGCTATTAGATTTGGAGTCCTGACCCTTGAGAGATAACGTATCTGCCATCCAGTAGTCTGGAGAGCGCACCAGAGAAAAGACGGATATTGGTCGACCTACCGAATTGTCTCTGGACTCATATAGTATTGTCATAGCTACTATAGCTTAAAGTCGCTGTTTGTCTTCTCCCATCCTGCCGCTGATGCCTCCATACAAGCTACCCTCTCCGTCAACTTGATCTTCATATTCTTATGTCTCTCAGTACACAGCTCGTACATAGTCGATAAGTTGAACAGAAGTGTGTGCGACGATAGGCCTGAGTCTACAAGTCCTTCCAGAACCGCTCGTCCCTGACTGAGTTAGTATATGAGCTTCCATCTGGCCATGGACACTTACCTCTTGTATTCTCCCCAAGTATAGCAAGCACACCGCTGTGTTGACACCGACCATCTCGTCATCCATAGTTTCTTTGAGTTCCTTCCACGCCTCAAGCGCACTTTCGTACTCAGAGTCCGCCATGTCGCAGAGCGCCAGGATAAGCTTTTCAGCATTCTCGTCGTTTTCCACAGCTAGGCGTGCGCAAGCCCTCGCACTATCGACATCGCCTAGGTGAAGCCATAGGAGAGCCTTCGTAAGTGCCATCTTGCCATCGCCCCGATCCCGCAGGGTACTTAGATGCTGAGCGGCACCCGTTAGGTCCTCGAGCTCGATTAGAGCGCCTGCGACTTGAATACCGAGATCGTGAAGACGGGCTTTCCAGAGCTCTCGCGCTGAGTTATCGTGTTGGGCTGCTGCTTTGGTGATGCGCTCTCGTGCTTCACGAGCGAGGTCGTGGTAGCTCATGACAGCTCTGCGATAATCGCCGAAGCCGAGTGATTGGAGGCGCACGTTGAGAATCCGGAGTTCCCAAGGCACTAGGTGTTCGCCCGTTGTCTCGTCCACATACCTTCTGATGTCGTTGAGATCTTCCATGGCTTTCACCTCCTGAGCGGCCAGGGGAGTCGCATCGATCAGAGTAAGACAAGCTAGGCGGGTGTAAAGCAGCTCAAAGATCTTCTTAGAGTCGGTTGGGTTGATGCCACCGCTGGCTCCAGATCCTGTGAGCTCTTGGACAGCAGCTATCGCTGCCGCTCTGAAGTGTCCATTGGCGAGGAGTTCCTCGATAGGCGCTTCAGGGTTGGGCTGCTTCTGAGGGTTGCGAAATGCGACAGGGACATTAAGAGGGGTAAGAGGGTGGTAGATCTCTGGTCGCAGGAGGAATGAGAAGTCCTTTGGTTTTGTTTCACCTAGTTGTGAAACAGGTGTTCCTGTGGATGAGCGTGGATGTGGTGATGAGAGTCTGTTGCGCTGTGTGAGAGAGGATGTACGCTTTGGCGCAGGTTGAGGTGGTGAGAGTAGCGGGTCACTATCAGGAGAGTTAGCCACCACAGTACTCAAATGCAGGAGATGCCTCTCACTCGTCAAGATCGAGAGGTCCTTTCGTAGAAGATCTCGGTCGAGCTGAGACAGAATTAGCCTTGTATCGCAAATGTCATGTATCTGTTAATGGAGGCTTAGGTTAGGCTGCGAGCGCGAATTGCCCCACATCGTACAGCAACCTCAGCCCACAACAGACGAGCTCTGGAGACATACTCTTTGTGATGGACTTATTCCTCGAGTGCCCTTGACTTCCTGTTCTTTGAGGTTCACTCATGGTCTCGTATTTGCCGTTTTATTGATGCTCTTTGAGGAAGTGCTGTGACCTCGCGGCTTCATGGGCAGTTCGGGTAATCGTCGGATAGCAATTTTGGAACAACGTCAAGTCTATCTCACTGACATCGCGGGCTCCAAGACTGCTGTATATAACGTCTGACGGTGCTTGTGTCCTTTTTCTTTTCTTTCTATTCTTAATCAGCTTCTGATGTCGCCAGAAGACGAGAGTAATCTGTCAAAAGGAGAGCGTTGTATTGAGAGAAAAGGCTTCAAATCCTTATTGGTTTCGTGCTGAATGTCTCCAACCTTGCACCCACTGACACAGAACTCACTCTTTCCGATATAAAGTTGAGCACATTTGAACGATAGAATGACTCAAACTCTTTAGACTTTCATCGCCATGGACATCTCATCATTACAAGTGACCAACAATGGTACTTGGCATCCTTGCAACCCAGGAGCCTGAGAGTGATACCCCTTTACCCAGCTAAAGAGGCTGGTCTGCATTAATACAGAATCTAGATTCAACCCAGAGATATTGAGGTCATACATTGGAAATAATATAACGAGGTCGATATGTTGCTCCCATCGAGAGCGGGACACACTTTGCTTGAGTGAAATATGGATGAAGGATGTCTGTAGCAATAGGTACAGAAGCGAAATGCACTAATTATACCAATTCGGTTGGTCTACACTTTACGATCGATAAATGTCCATGCAGATGCCTTGCATCCAGGCTCGATACCGTCACATAGTCAACAGTGAAGTTTGATAAAGGTTCAATCGTTGAACTTGATGCCTGCGGAAGGCATTTAGTATTGTAGGTACAAAAGAAGAGACTGGGCAATGACTGCCATTAGGTCAAGATCCACCCAACCAGCAATTTCCCCTCCAAAAAGCCCTCATAGGTCTCGACTTTGTTCCGTCTCAAAACCTGGCATCTTCATGCGCCAATCTACTGTTCAGGTAACCCCAGCCTTTTGTGTTGCCAAGCTCTCCAGCGTATCAAAGGCTCTTCAGCTGCCCATATTCTAGATATCAGATGAGATTAGCGGGCCAGTTCATGTTATTTCAAGTCGGTTCGTGGGTTATTTACCTTTTCCGACTTCAGACCGAACCTGTGGACCACCCATGGTCGTGGACTGCATATTTTGCCCCTTTAGCTCTCTCTCAGACTTCCCATCGATCGTCTTCCGCATCGACTTCCGTATCTGGTTCCGCAACGCAATGATACATGTCCTTGTCGCATTCTTTATGCTTTGAGAGGAAGCTGGTATCCGCGTTGTCGAAGCAGTAAAGACACAACCCCTTTCCACATGGACGCTCCGCCTCAGGAACGTGGCGCATCTCTTCAATAGCCACTATTAATCAATTAGCGCATGCGACTCGAAAGTTAAAATAGAATATGAACGTACGAGCAAGCTTGGTTCCAAGTTCCTGGTCAGGCAATCGCAATCCAAGATGAATTACCCCGTCAGTATATGTGGATAGGAGGCTGCTCATTTGGAAGAATATGTTGTCGTCTCCCAGCATGTGAGCAATGACCAGTTTCCTCCAACACAAGTCTTCGCTTGGGCCGCCTCCGTATTCTGTGAAGGGATTAATGCGTCCCCAATTAGCCCCATATGACTTGAGTCTTTTAGCTGTGCCGTACTTGTTGGCCAAGACCACGACGTCGTAGAGTGGACGAAAACCAAGAAGTACATCATCTGCACCGTAGAGAATGCGCAGCATATTCACCATAGCCCCATGGGAATCTTCGGGGAGTAGAATTGTGATAGTAGAGCCGGGTACTCGGTTTCGGAGAGCCTCTCCTTCACTCATTGGGGCATCGAACATTGTCTTGAATACAGGTGATATGTGCTTCAGGAAGTCTGAAGCCACTAGAATCTTCAGCTTCCCAGGGCCGACCGCGAGGATGATGTCTCCATTCTCACAGATCATCGTGATGCCTCGATCACATGCAGGTGATGAGACGTTCATTGTCCAAGAAGTGATCTCTTGGTGAAGAGGCGACGTGGTAAAAATAGGGAGAGGAAGTGATGGTGTGTTGGAAGAAAAGCAAAGGCGCTCCAGGTTCGCCAATGCCGAGAGGAGGCCAAAGGGAGTGATGGCTCAAGATTGAATGCTGCTTGACACTCACTGGTAGTGGCAGGCAACAGCCTAAGCACTAAGCTTAGGAAGAAATGTTCAGATAAGTGTAGAAGAATTGAAGCGGATTCATATGAAACGTCATCAAGAGGATTGCTAAAACTTCTAACACCTCGTTGACTCTCTTGCTAAGTGTAGGACTAGCCCCTGATATTGCTGCTGCAGTCAGTAGTCTGTGAATCACTAACAGCTGCCTAGCACTAACAGATCGCATGCATATGGATTCCAATTCTTAGTCTGCATTCCTTTTTCTCGTCCCTCTTCTTCCTGCTTCTTGACTTTATCAACACAGATATCTCCCCAGCCCCTTACTCTGGCACCTACTGGACAGGAAGAACTATCCCCAAAGGCCTAGCTCGCCATTACAAGGTAACAGAAATGCCATTCTACTCTAGCATAAAGTCTTCTAACTTATTTCATCTCTTAGGACCTCATTTCATCTCTTCAGGGGCTCGTTTCATCCTTTAGGGTCTTGGTGGCTATTCTTTCTCAAACCCTGACGCCTACCCATCATGGCTGAGACTCCAGCCAAGCGTCGAAAAGTTGCTGGTAGTCGCCGGTCCCCTATCGGTCTGTCTTTCGAAGACTGTGCACCTGATGGAGACGTCGTCTTCATTGTCAAGGGCGAAACTCGAGTGCGCGTCTACTCAAACGTCATGAAACTCGCTTCCTCGGTTTTTGCTGTTATGCTCGGACCCAACTTCAAGGAAGGTCGCGCCTTGGCTGAGGCAAGCGCTACACCTGTTGAGATCGCATTACCAGAAGATGAACCTGAACCTTTCGGATGGATCTGTCGTGCTTTGCACTGTCAGGCTAGCACAAAGCTCTGGAAACCCGACACTACCCAGCTCGTATCGGTCTGGATACTCATCGACAAGTACAACATGAAGGACGGTATGCAGATTTCTCTTGAGTATTGGATCAACCCGCAAGTCGAAGGAAAAAGAAGCATCGATGAGCTTTGGTTCTTGGCACAAATCTCTTTAGGGGTTCAAGATGCGAGCTCCTTCGCAGTTGCTACTGAGAAGCTCATACTGCACATGAAATCCTCTTTCGTCCAGATGGCTGCTGTTGATGAGTCTGACAAACCTATCATTCCAGGCCGTCTTCTCTACAAGCTTGCAGGTATGTTTCATAGTTGAACTTTTGGTGCGCAATTGAATAATGACTCTTGCTCTACAGCAACACTTCAAGAAGCACGAGACGCTGCTATGGCAAGACGGGTAAGGCTCTTATACAGCGATCTGCCAGAGGGATTCCAGGATTGCAAGTCCGGTACCGCCGTGTATTTTCAGAAATTGAAACGCGCGTTCCAGCGACTAAGTGTGCCCGTTGACTTCCCGGACACTACTGCGTCTCTCAAAACGGTCTATTCCGCGAATCTATCAAACACCATGTGTCTGGGGCTCGGAGTATGTCCCTGTACTGAACGAGAAAATTGCACAGTAAGCCGCGAACGACTGAGAGCAAATGCCCACAACTTGAAGCTACTGAAGACAGCCCCAGCTCATGGGCTCTGCCTCTACTGTTTCGAGGGCCCTGAGTGTTGTCCCGCCCACAAGAAGTGAATTCACGCTACCTAGGTATCACCGCTAGGTATTGGAAGAATTGGTCGAGCATCAGACGAAACAATTCGGTCATCTTATGCTAGGTATCTAGCTTAGACTAGCACTTTAGGGCAGTTTATATTGACACCTTGACCCTTGAAGGGGACGATTCTTCTGTCTCCTTCCTGCCGGCTCCGGCTTATTCACCTGTCAAATTCGGTAAAGATTGCAACTTCATAACAACTTGCCACATGGTGTAATCCGGAGTGAATATAGACTTTATACCTTACGCTTGCTAATTCGAGTTGTTCGTGGAGGTTCAGACTCAGCAAACCTGCCTCTTGTATGCCATTGTCCTGTGCGCCATTGGCCTGTGACATTCAATTGTTGCCCCACTAAAACTTTACCAGCACACCTCACCTCAGTCCTTCCTCTGATCCTTACAGCTTCACTATGAGGACCCGAAAATCCAATCGCACTAAACGATACACGCTTGAAAAGTACGATTTTGAGGGTAGTTCAGACGAGGAAACTCTCAGACGCGCCACTCAGAAGACGGAACGGGACGAAAACTTTGATGAGACTGCCGCTGCTGAGGAAAGCGCCGAAGAGGAAGAGCTTGCGCTCGACCAGGAAGGGGGGCACGATGAAAATGAAGAAGTCGAGTCTGAAGGTCCTGTGAGTGAGCCTGATGGAGTGCCAGATAGGTTTGCGCGACAGCGCGTGAAGCCTATTAGGCCATTCAATGTACGCGCTGCTGGCTTGACAGGGTATCTCGATTTGGAGCCTGTAGCAGATGGGCGTATTGTTAGATCATATTGGGGACCGTATGATCGCGGCTTCAAGGGAAAACAGCTTGTGGAAGCCTGGTATGGAAGACACGAAGATGGTGTTGGTCTGGTCAAGGGAATGCTGGACCGTTGGATGGACTGGACCGTCCTACCTCCCAAGATCCCAGCCGATGAGGGGCAGACAGATAGAGCTGTCTGGTCACCCAGTTTCTTCGAACGGGAAGCTTACAGCGCCGAGCATTGGTATGAGCGCGTTCAAGAGAGCCTTCCTGAGGCTAACGCAAGGATACGACTATCGCCAGAGGAAGCCGAACTTTACCGTTTCCAGAGAGAACCGATGCCAGTGTTATTGGGGCCGTCAACATCGCAACAAGAAATCAGATTCATGCCAGGAGACGCTTACGCCATATCTCAGGGCGGTTTTCCTTTGCAAAATGACAGCGCACCCGTGGGATGGATGTTAGATGCGGGCGGTATCGTCACCGGAATGGACTGGGCGCCTCTCCATAGCGTCAACGCGCCGCAACTACTCGCCATATGTGTCATTCCTCATTCTGACCAAGAACTATATGACTACGAAGAAGAGTGTCTAAGGCCTGACTTTCAGAAGTATGGCGTTGTGCAGTTGTGGGAGTTTGTCGGTGAGAGGCAAGATGATGGTTTTGCGCGACCTTCATTGCAGCCACCCACACTACGCAAAACAATATGTCTGGAACAAGGGCGCGCTCGAAGAGTAAGATGGAGTCCAGCATGTGGATTCTTGGCAATTCTTTGCGACGATGGAAACGTATATGTGACTGAAGCTGGCGATGATGGCGAAGGGGGTTATGGTAAGTCTTGACCTCGCCTCAAAGTATCGAGCCACTCTAACATTTTCTCAGAAAAGGTCGTCGAACCAATAGCCGTATTTGGCTTCTCAGACGAGGATGCAAAAGCTACAACTTTCACATGGATCAATTTCAACAGGCTAGTGATAGGCTATACTGATGGTTCTATCGCTCTTTGGTCTGTCCGTCCCCATCGTCTTCTATCTCGACACCCCGTTCACCACAACATCGTGGTCGATCTTGTCTCAGGCTATCCAGCTATGCCATACCTTATCGCTTCTACTCCAGTCGGTGGTACTGTCAAGCTGCTCGATCTTCGTGCCCCGAGCTACGAGTCCACCGAAGTCCAAAACCTTACAGTTGGAACACAGCCAAATCTCCTCGGATACAGCGATCATCTGCTAGGCTTCTTCTCCATGTACCCATCTGCGGGCGTTCTTAACACCCATGTCGGCTTTATGCATCATTCGCAATTTCCTGTCGCTCGCCGTGTCTTCACTGGAGAAAGCTACCCTTCATGTTTGGCAGTCGGACGCACGCACCCCTATCTCCTTGTCGGGTCCCTAGACGGCTCACTCTGGGCCATCAACCCTCAAGTCGAGCTCTTCACCACCAGACGCGAACCGACAGATCGCATTCGCGTCTGCCATCACGAACATCGACCTGGGAAGCTCTTTCCAGCTGACTCCCCCGCTGCGGCGCGAGGTATCTCAAGAATAGTAACTGGCTTTATTCTAGAGCGCAGTTTAACAAAGCATTCAGCCCACAAGCCGCCTGTCAAGAAAGGTAAAAAGCCAAAGAAGAAGGAAACCGACACGGCTGTTGGCGATGATGAGGAAGAGGGAGGTGCTATTATGGATCCAACCCGAGCCATTATTTATGAGCCTTTGACGAGGGTTACAGTGGCCGAGTGGAATCCCAACGAGGAGTACGGCTGTTGGGCTGCCGTAGCTATGGGGTCCGGTCTGGTACGGGTCATGGACCTCGGCTTGACACAAACGGAGTGATCCGCTCAATCCATGATACACTGGGAACCCATAATGGTATGGTGGTAGTCAAAAGCCTTGGCCATACCATAGAAATGAGTGACGGCTGCGAGAATAACGAACATGTGGAAGATCTGGTGTGAACTTCCCCAGATGTCAAAGGCACCGGGAGCACTTCTCTCCGGCCATCGAACCTATTTTGTCAGAGTCGGAACTCGAAGGAAATAGCAGGAGTAGACATACCGCATAGAGGACAGCACCAAAGATATACATGGCGCCGTGGAGAACAACCCAGCTCAGGCTCATTCGATCTTCCAAACCTTGGAAGCCATAGATGAAAGCTCCGTGGATGACAGGAACAATACCTGAAAGACCAAGGCCAATGAACATCATTGTTCGGTAGGGGCGCCACGTCGGAGTACGGAATCGCTCGACCCATGAAGCGAGGGTACAGCCAACTCCAAGAATACAGATCTGGCTTAGTTAGCAAACTTCAATGGCATGAGGCCAAGATAGTCACTTACGACCCAGAGATATGCAGTCATCAGGTTAGGCAGACAGAAGAAGCCGTAGTATAGAGCAGGAACATAGCTTCCAACAATCAGAGCCACAATGCCTGTGTAATCCAGCTTGTTTCCCCATTTCGCAACAGTATCGCTGTGATTCGATAATGTATGGAAAGTAGCACTCATTCCTAAACACACCACGGCGCCTCCGAAGAAACAGGCAAAGACGAGAACATCAGCTTCACTTGCGCTTGCATACCGAGGTCGAACCACTCGATCGACGTAAGCTGCACTACCGAGAAATAGTATAGCGCCGATGAGATGGGTCCAGATATTGACCGACTCGTTGTGAAGGTAGAAGAGGGAGCGGAAAGAATGCGCATAGGAGCTTTGAGATTGGCGATAGCCGGAGATGATAAAGGCATTATCGCGACGCCAGGCAGGAAGGTCGTCCCAGAGAAGAAGAAGTGAATGCTCAACCTTGGATTCAATGTTCTTAGCGGCATCGATAAGGTTTTCTGTGGCTGAAGGCCGGCGATTGCGAACGCCGTCGTAGGGCTGAGTGTCGGTCATCTTGAATGAAGCTATCCGGACTTTAAATGAATGTAGCTTGAATCTAGACAATTCGAATGCGATGATCAACAGCCAAGCTTAGGATTTGCGTCTCGCTCTTCCACTTTTATATAAGTCGAGTTCCACTTGTCCGGTCGCAATGGAGTCATTTACTGTTGTGTTGTTGACTGGGATGATTTTGTTGGGACAAGCACATGAAAAGACACGCACCGAGGCTAAGACACGGTCAAGGCGATGGAAGGTCTTTAGAAGCGTCGTAGAAGGCACCCCACTATAGTCGAGGGTCCTGTTTTATGGCATGTTAATTGTCATGATGGATTTGTTGAATGGAAAATGGATCTTGTTCATTGCTATCAAGAGTTGCCTTCTGTGGAAATCGACAAGCGAGCTGCACTAATACAGTGGAGGGAATACTACAATAGCATGGATCGTCGGGCAGTTTTACAGTACAGTACAATCACAACTACAGCAAAGCTTTCAGTCACAAATCATGCATGAACTGGAGCTTGATATTTTGGGTCAAAATTTGTATTCATTTCTCGTTAGCCATCGCGCGATATTATCGTATCGTCTTGTGGTCTAAAACGCCAAAAACACTCAGGCTGGCTGATGCGCTCACACCACCCGAAGCCTCCACGACCCTCGTAGGCCATGTTCAATCTTCGCTAAGCAGTAGACGAGAACGTTTATTTCTTTCCGCTCTTCTTGATGCCCTGGCCACCGGTGTTGAGGGGGCCCTTGCCTCCAGCCTTAGCGGCAAGCTCCTTGCGAGCCTTCTCGTCTGCACAAGAGTTAGCAAGATGTTTCTGTGATATTTGTAGAGATCGGAGTATGCGTACCGGCTCGCTTCTTCTCGAGGTAGGCCATATCATCGTCGTCGAGGTCCTTCTGGGCCTTCTTGGCCTGCTTCAAGGGCTTGACCTTGCCGCCTGTGATGGAGGGGTTAGTTTTTTGTTTCTGTCAAAGTATAGCTTTTCAGAGTGTGAAAACGAACCTTCTCTGTTAGCGCCACCCATTTTGATGTATGTAGAGATGAAAGAGAGTAGATAGTTGTGTAGAAAGGAGGCAGAGATGCGGTTGTAGAGAACAAAGTTGTCGCGAGAAAGGAAGAAAAGTTGCCTCCCGCTTATTATTCGCTTTAAGTCTGGGCTGTGTTTTTGTCCGGCCGCAGCCCAGGCCTTCTGCTTTTGCGCCTAATCCACTCAACCTGCAGCGGTGAGCCCACTTGGACCGCGGGGATAAGCTCGATAAGATGGATAAGGGTCTTTCGGGGCTTAGCTAAGCCGGAAACTGGTCGGCTTTTCCACTTTTGTCATGCCTCTAACCTACAGATTCGCTGTTACGTCAAAAGTCTGGAGATAGAATAACAGACGATAACATTTGAGCTTGCGACATCACTCTCTGTTTAGACTTTGCGACACTTGCGCTCAATCACGCATCTTCAATCCGTACATACCCTTCTTTTCATCTGGACTGCGCTCCAGCTTCCCCTTGTTTACTTGATTACAACTGTCAACAAACCTCACCGTCGGCACTACGAGTCACTACTGATCCGGTTGGGCTCTTTTCCCATTGCACTCTGCTTTCATCAGATCCCAGCGCTGACACTGTTTCTCTTTCTCATACTTAAAGGCCTAAGGATCCAATAAGTATCTTCGTCAAAATGACGTCGAGTTCGGACGAAGGCGAGATCGTCGAGAATTGCGCAGAAGATTTGAAGGCAACTTCACTGCAGCACACTGGAGGAAGCAGTGTTGACCGTCAAGACAGACACAAAGATAGACATTCGACTCCGGATCACGACACGGCATCTAGATACAGCAATAATTCCCGACGAAGCATTTCACCTCGTGGTTACAAGCGACCTCACGACGACAGAGGCCGAGATAGAGACTATTACAACTCCCGGTCCCGCGAACAAGATCGAGGCTTTCGCCACAATTACGAGGACGCTCGACGTGATGATCGCCGCAAGCCTCGCGGGCCATACGATGACCAACCTGCATCGCGCGCATCCAACTACAGCCACAGCGGCCGCGATCGGAGCCGCGACAGAGACAGCTATCGCAACGGAGACCGAGATCGATATTCCAACAAACGACCTCGAAACAGGAGTCGCTCCCCTCACGGATCTCGACGCGCAGACGGCGGCAGATTAGATCGGTTTGTGAAAGAAGGCCACGATCGTCGCAACGGTGGGCCAACAGAACTCAAGTACGATGACAACTCGCGGGATGGTGGTTCAATGTCCAAGAGGACGACTGTAGGAGAGGCTTCACGCGCCCAGGGATATAATGCTAAACCTGATCAAGGCCTTACCAATGGACGTGGCCCTTCCAAGACTTCTCAGCAGTATGTCTATTCACGTCCTCAGAGTCAGACTAGAGTACTGACAAAAAGCAGACAGCCAGCAGCTCAGCAAGAGCCCGAACGGAAACCGGAACCTGAGCCTGAGCCCGACTATGAGGAGCCCGAGCCTATTGACGAAGAAGCCGAAATTGAACGACGCCGCAAGCGACGTGAGGAGATCCTGGCTAAGTCCAGTTCGGCAACTCCTCTCCTACTCCATGCTGTAGGAGCTGCGGCCACCAAAGCACGCGCTGAATCCCCTGCATCTACCGTACCCGACACGCCCGTCAGAATGCAATCCGACATTGAGAGCCCTCGTACCCCTCGATCGGGTACGTCAAGATTATCTTCTCGTGGACGACCTCTACTGACCATTGGTGCAGATATTGTATCACCTCATATTGTATCACCTCGCTCACCTGCATCGCATGTTGGAATGTCACCTGGAGGAATCAACCTCCTTGATGATAACGAACTGATGAACTCCCATGCAAAGGTCCAGGATGATGAAGATGGCCCTTCTGCAGCTGACTATGACCCCACTGGGGACATGAAGGAGGACGAACGACGAGATGAACTCCGACATGGACACGTCGTACTTCATGGTGAGCAGCATCCCATTGCAACAGAACAACAGCCACAGGAAGCAGTCACAGAGAAGCCTGCCGAGAAGACTACCGAAAAGGCTGGTGACGATGATGACGATGACTTCGATATGTTTGCCGACGATTTCGACGAGGAGAAGTATGCGACCAAGCCTGTCGAGCGCGTAGCACCCATTGAGGGTGACGGCAAAGCCCCTGATATGCCAGCCATTAAGGGAGGTATTCTTGAAGGCGACGACAAGGATGGTTACTACAAGATCCGTATCGGTGAAGTCTTGAACGGTCGGTATCAGATCCAAGCAGCACTTGGAAGGGGTATGTTCTCAGGTGTCGCCCGCGCCATCGACATAACCACAAAGCAGATCGTTGCCATCAAGATGATGCGAAACAACGATGCCCTCCGAAAGGGAGGCTATACCGAGATCGCCATTCTAGAGAAGCTCAACGAAGCTGACCCTGAGGGTCGTAAGCACATCATTAAGTTTGAGCACTCGTTCGACTACAAGGGCCATCTGTGCATGGTATTCGAGAACTTGAGTATGAACTTACGAGAAGTCCTCAAGAAGTTCGGCAACAATGTAGGCATCAATCTTGGAGCGACACGAGCATACGCATACCAGATCTTTGTTGCTCTGGCACACATGCGGAAGTGCAGCATCATTCATGCTGATCTTAAACCTGACAACATCTTGGTACGTATGTCCAGCAACATTGTTGAAGCGATTGCTAACGTATGTAGGTGAACGATACCCGTAACGTACTCAAGATTTGTGATTTAGGTACAGCCATCGACAAGACCGATGCAGCGAGTGCGCATATGGACGTTACACCATATCTCGTTAGTCGATTCTACCGAGCTCCAGAGATTATCTTAGGTATTCCTTACGACTACTCTGTCGACATGTGGTCCATCGGCTGTACCCTGTATGAGATGTACACAGGCAAGATCCTCTTTGCTGGAGACAGCAACAACCAGATGCTCAAGGCCATCATGGAGATTAGAGGACGATTCACACCCAAGTTGTTCAAGCGTGGTCAACTGGCGCCTATGCATTTCGACGACAGGGGACAATTCATCAGCGTTGAGCGAGACAAGGTTTTGGACAAGGTATGTTATGATTCCATTCACTCCCTACACGTTTCTGTTATTTGTTGTTGCTTTTTACAATGCTTCACTCCCTGCATCTACATCCAAGCGCCATATGGCCGCTCTTTTGGTGGCCTTCCACGCGATGTCTGAACTATTTTTGCCATGATGACAAGATGGCTGGGGGCTATTCCTTCGTGGGGCTCTGCGAGCGTAAGCGCCGACTCCCTTGCAGATGGAAGCGCTCGGGATATGTGGGTACACATCACGATGAACATCACCCACCCAACGGTTTCTAGATTAAAACATTAGACATGTTGAGTCTAAGTCGCCCTTGCGGGGTTCCAGACCCGGGGAGATGTGGGATGTGGTGAGATGGGATGAGGTGATGGAACGCCTCACGATCCTTTCGAGATTGGATCTGGCCGCATGACATGACCAGCTTTGTCTCGGTAGATCGAACTCCCTCTCAACATCAGCCACGATGGCTTGCATATCCCTTACATGCAAAGTTCAACGGCTGCTGAAGTTTGGTCAAGCGCTCAGCCCTTGTAGACATCCACATTTGCTTGGAATCATCCTTTTCCCATTTTAGAACTGTTTGTTTGGAATCGATAACTAACCAACTGCGCTTACAGACTACCGTCAAGACCATGGCTGTGGTTAAGCCAACACGGGACCTTCGGACGAGACTCATGGCTGCGTCGACAGGCATGAACGATGCGGAAACGAGGGACCTGAACCACTTCATTGATCTTCTTGAGCATTGTCTCACGCTCAACCCAGATAAGAGGATCAAGCCGGCTGATGCACTGCGCCATCCCTTCTTTACATCAAAGGCGGGGCCTATACGCCGCTGAGTGGGATGCTCAGGTATTCGGATAATGGAGTCATGACGCTGTTTAGAAACAAAAGCATGCGGGACAGGCATCTAAGGGTTGGGAAAATAGACTTGGCTAGACAAAAGGAAGGGAGGAATCTGGCTGGTTCAAAACATGTGGTTGTTTGATCGATGTCTCTGAACGTGTCACCGCCGTTTTTCATGTCATGCCTTGCTATGTCTCACCTTTGTCCAATGTCTCGCATACGGCCGAACTATGGAAGTCTAGACTGGAGAAGCAAGCTAGAAGTTGCTGGAGTTTAGGGAGTCCTTGTTGCATGTTTGGACGTGGGATTTCTGGAACAAATGCCTACAATGTTGTAATAACCTAGACCACTATTGAAATGGAACCACTATTTGCGCGGATTGTTTGTCGTTTGATCGGCGATGAGAGTGATTTTGTTATTGCACGTTGTCCTTTCACATGCGGAGACGAAGACGTGATCTCGTACTCGCAGTATTCCGAGTCACTTTCAGCGCCCGGCTCGTACGGAGGAATCCGCTTGGCGTAGCTGGAATTGGGATGAGGCTCCCAGGCACGGGTAGCCTAGTAGAGTGGCGATGCAGACTGTAATTTTTTGCCCGCGTGAGCGTATGTGTCAGACAAGGCAAACGAATAACTGCCTACGCTAGCTCAGGGCAAAATAAATTTTCTAGGCTGCTGAGCTGAATGTGCGAATGTGATATCCCATTCCAGGCTGATGTTTGACAGCCTGGTAACAGTAGATTACTATTAGGACCGAGCGAGGTGCGGGCGTTGGGGCAATCAAGGCTAAACGAGCACATGTCACGGTGATGCTTTGTTGGTGGGATTTGATTGCCGCTGTATTTGTGTTCTTGGCAGCTGATGTTGTACGGTTACGGGGGGTGGTTGAGATGATGTTTGCTGTAGATGACTGACTGATGATAGTTTCGCCTCTGTAGTCTCGTCTAGTCTAGTCCAGTCTAGCAAGGGAGGGAAATACGGCTGATGTGCTGTGACTCTTGTGTAAGTCGCTTGGCTGGGAAGCGAAGCGGTTGGGTCATGGTCAAAGCCGGGATGTGATTGATGGTCAGAAGGGTATTACTCGGGGACGGGGAGTCCTTGCTTTGACGTCAATGAGGTTGCACGAGAAGGATCAAGTTGCTGGCAGTGCTACGGATAGGCAGGGCGAGCAGAGTAGTACTGTACAGTGTACAAGTGATCTTGCGAGTTGAGTTGCGTTGTCTGATGATTGTTTGATGATCTTGTGTAGTTACTGGTCATGATTGTCGTGATGGACGTGAGGCTTTTGACGATCGAAACTTGGCTTGGTTGAGCACAATCCGAGGGTTTGACGTTGGATCGTCCAATGTTAGTCTTACTTAGTACTGTAACTCATTCGGTTCTGCCCGACGACACAGACCTTGCTAGTTTGCCGATCCATATTGAACAACGCTGTGCTCTCTGTACCCGTAGGATAGAGATGAGACTCAGATACCCAGTCATCAGAGCCCTGGATTATGATGTGCAGTCATTCTATGAGACGCCCTGATCGCCATGCTCTTACACATCTGTAACAGATCCTGCGACGGAGATTACGCCCAGGCCAATTACCGACAGACGAAATCTCCCACGAGTCAAGCAAGGGAAAGAGTGGGTTTCTTTGCTTTTTCGCAGCCTCACTCACTCGCTTCGGCGGTTCGACCTCGCTAACGGTGACTCTTTGGGCAGGGCAGGGCAGGACAGGGGGCGGGAAGACGAACGAAATGGATCCTAGTTCCCTCAAACTAATTGCCTTTTAGCCCTTGAAGCCCTTTCTAAACGGTGAGGCAGCGCATGAGGAGCCAAGGGTGGCAGAGCAAGGCAAGACATTATGACGATGGATCATGGACGGTGGCGAAAAGAGCAGCGTCTCTGTCGTCAGGATCGGCGTACTCAAGCGACTTGGTTCGCTGAACTTGAAGGGGCTCTGCGTTGAGCTGATGCTAGGGTCTGGTCATTGGTGGTTTCGTCCTTATTTCCCTGCAAGAGTTTCATCAATATCGAAAATCCCGTCCAGTCAAGTATAGTATCGGATTATCACTCTGTGTTTGAGGGGGTTCGGGGGATCATCATGACAGAGAGATAGGCGTGTTGAGATCTTCAGCTTCCGGGGCCATGCGACATGATGATCAATGCAATGACAATATGGTGTTTTGTGTTTGTACGAGGTATACGGAGGGTTCGGATAGATCAGACGATGTATTGAGATGCCTGATTGTGTCAGCTTGCCCGTCGTCAGAGCATAGAGGGCGGGTACGGAGTAATACTTGCTATTCAATGATATCAACTTTTTGGAATACAGGGTAACCGTTGGATGCTCCGTGTCCTACCCCGGGTCCGCTCCGTAACGGCGGCATCTCCACAAGCACATGGCACGGGTCACGGATGACGGAAGGAACCAGAGTTTCTTTCTCTTTCTCGTGTCCGGGACATCTTCTCCTTACCTCTTCCACTCTGGACTTGAACTCTACTATCGAGATGGCCCCACGGACACAACCGAAAGTTTACTCTGTTCTCCAAGCGAGAGTCAAAGTGACGTTTGGTTTAGTCGATTCCATCACACCATCTTCTTCATCACCTAAACAATTGGATCTTGAAATCGAAATTCATGCACGCAATGTGATGGAGAACTAAAGGACTACCGGATGTCATCCCGTCCATTCTCACCACCCAATGAATTAGCCGTTGAGAGAGGTTGGAGGTTCCAGACCAACACCGCTTTAAACTTTTGGCCAAGGCGACAACGTTGACTTTCTCTTTGTGGTAATATTCTGGGCTGATCGGCCTTGAGTTGCCGCGAGATGGTGGCAAAGCAAAGAAAGCCAATTGCGATTGATAGTAGCTGGCTCAGATCTTGATGATCGTTTATGCTCGTCTGCCGTGGAGAGAAAAAGAAACCCCGTGACGGTGCTTGTGTGTTCAACAGCGTTGCATTCGTCCCCTCTCTTCATCCCTTGCATGGACACGCTACGCTACGTAAAGCAAGCCCTTGCAGACAGACACACATCCAACGTTTGGCGGTGAATCTACAACGGAGAGTCTCAGTATCACTATCGGGCCATAATGGAGACGTAACTGCCCTAGCGTCATGATAGGGTTGAAGACGTTTAAGACGGTTCATGTTTATTTACATCTCATGATGGTGGTTGCTATTGATGTAGACGAAAATAGGCAGTTGGTTATCTTCAGAAACAACAACTGGTTCATCAGGTTTCACATTACATGTGACACTCCTGGTAGCATTAACAAGATCGATCTGAGGATCGTTATCAGACCAAACCAAAACTAAAAGTCCGAGCTCGTTCGTAATGTTTCCCTACAAGGACATGATTGAAACGCAAGGATCTTTTAATCGGGCCTAGAAACACCATTAATGGTCGAGATATCGCTCATCACCAAACCAAGGTGTCATGTTGATCCTACCGCCAGTCTAAACTAAACAACCGCATCCATGGTCCCGGGGAAGTGAGCCTGAGTCTGGCGGTAGTTGATGGTGGTGCCTTTATTTCCCATTCATCATCTCCTGATCTAAAAGCAGGAGGAGGGCTTGTTGATTTGCAGTTCTGGTGTACGGCACGATAGCTGACGTCTTAATAGACGCATTGCCATGACTCAGAGCTCACTGTACAGTAGCTGCGCAATAGCTCTCTTCTAAGTGAGTGCATGACCGGCAGTGCGAAGGGGGAACTCCCTATTGGATCGATATGGGTTTGTTGTAATTATCTGGGAAACCTTTTCCTTTCTGAACCTGCGCCGTATCCTGGAACTGCACAAAGGATTGTCCCGATTTGCTACTTCTTATTCTTGCAGCACACGATGTGGTCTTGGTCTGGCAAGTTCCAACGCTTAACGGTATCGCTTATGCATAAGAGCAGCTGATAATGGACCAGGATTCGACCTACTGTGCATTGCCGTGGTGAGAGAGAACTGCTGGTCTTTGGTCGAGTTTAGTTTGCAGTAGCAGCAGGTCAGGCAAGTTTCGACCAGCAGTCAAAACACACACACAAGTCACAGTCACAGCACGCACAAATCAGCCCATGCATAACATACTGCATTATTATTCGTACACCGAAACACCTACTTTGCCGATGGTCATAACTCACAACCACGGCGGCCGAGCATGGCCAAGAAGCTCGTCCCTCCTGGTCTTTTGCCCAGCACGCTATGCTTCAGCTACAGTAGATAGTGTATGATCGACGCCCCGGACTCAATTTGACTCTGGAGATTAACTTAGGTAGAACGCCGGACACTTGTTCCAAGGGCCACCACAGAATCAGTGCTCGCTGGCGCAAGATGGGTCGATTCCAAGGGGATCCTTGTGACCCAGGCAAAGCCAAGCAAAGCAAAGCGGCCTCACTCTGTCTAGAGGTGGATCTTCAAGTTTGTTTCTTGTTGGTCAACCTGGGTCTTTGAAGGAGCACAGGGCAACAAACGGGGAATAAGGGCAGACCGAGATCTCCAACATCATCTCGGTGCTAGGCCCTGAACGGTTTAGATGCGCCCGTGGTTTTGGACTTGCATCTTCGATAGTTAATTGGTAATCACGGTGAAGCGTCCTTTTTTGAACTGCCAGACCGCTTCTCTTGGTCAGTGAGAAGGGCCCGTTCCCCATCGACCCGTCTTGAATTGACAACTGTTCAATTAACTTGGAGACACCGTAGACTAAACAGTGTCTTGTCTCCCCGATCTACAGGGGAGAGGGGACCACTGAACAACACTTGTTGAACCGACAAGAATACCAACCAGGGTCCCTTGGAAGGAATTCCAACTGTCATATCGACATGGAATAGGGTAGCCGAGACAGTTTCTGGATATCCGGAGTTACAGCACGGTAAATGATTGCTTCACCTGAACTTCTGACTTTATTCATGAATTCCACTCGGATGCATATCGAGAAACATGTTCAAGGAGTTCAAAAGTCATGCGATAATGGTTCGTGGCTGGATCAAAAACTTGACCGAGACAAGCAAGTGATCAAGATCTCACACATTTTGACAGACAAGGTGTAACGGCAGGGCATGCCTCAATTCCTTAATTGATCCTAATCCTTCAGATCCGGGGGGCTTGAGAGAGGCACAGTAACTGTACGATACCCGTCAACGTTTCGATGACAGGAACCAAGAACCAACCTGAACCTGGGTCTGCCTGTCATGTCAAGTCAACCCAGGTCACATTGGCATTCACACCGTAAACCCGTTATCAGTAAAAAGAGTGAGAACCATGCATCCATCCAACACGATACAACGCACACAACACAACACAACCTTGACAAAGATCACAGGCTTTTGATAGAAAGAGACAGCGGGGCACATTCCCTTGACCGTATACAGCCTCTGATTGGACGCCTCTTTTGTAACCGTTTCCCACAGTCAGCCTCACTGTCCCGTCGTGGCCTGTTCCAAGGGCCTGAAGGGGTCTCTTGACAGAAGAGCAAAGTCCTACCGGACAGGGGTAGAGGCACACAGCACACAGTCTGCCTGCATCTCACCGCGGCCTGGGACCACCGTGTGGTACTTGATGCACCCGGGCAAGGTGTAGGTTGCGCACAGGTTACATTACAGTACTGTACTGTACAGTACAGCAGACAGCAAATTGACGCTGCATCTGTCTTCTTCGAGTAATACTGCGTAATCCAGGGTCTGGGTCTGTGCCAGTAACGGGAGCTGTCTGCAAACAAAAACCTGCCAGCACGGTTGAGGCCCGTTCGAGGGCATGCCGTTAGACGGATACGTGCAGAGACAGTAATATCTGATGGATGAAATGAGTGACTGGCTTAACTGAGTGACAGAGTGGCAGGCCTCGCTTCAGATCTCATAGTCTAGTCAGACAAGACAAGACAAGACAAGACAAGGAAGGGCAACTGGACTGGAACTGAAGCCTCATTCATGTTGTCTGCGTGCTGTTCCTGCTCCTTCTGTTCTCCATACAACCACCGCCATCGCTTATGGATGAAACAACATGTTGCTTCGTTGATCAGAACGGAATAAGCAAATCTCATATTCTCCCATGTCAGCCTTGTCGAAATGTGATGAGCGTGACATGATATCTCGATATTTGATACATTCTCTTATTGCACCAATCATAGCTCAAGAACCGCCCGGTACTTTGAGTCTTTTCAGAGTTGAAGGTTCAACCATGGCTCAGTAAAGAATGTCGATCTTATCGCGGGGCTGCACAAAAATAACACACAGTCATTAGTGAAAAGCAAAGTTCAGGTTAAAGAGGTTGGCATAAACTTATGCAGCGCTTAGCCGCTTTAGCCTCAATATGTGTGATGCATGGTACCTTCCTCTACAGCGTCTTACTGGTTGATGGGAAGTAGCGACCCTCATTAGTGAAGGGATCGTCCTGCAACAGTGGTGCCAGTTCACACTTTCCTTCCCATTCACTTTCACATTCACATTCACATTCACATTTCAGCCCCCCGCAGGGCGTCAGAAGAATTGACCCCGGCAAGTCTAAGAGACGAAATAAGCTAGTCATCTTAGGCTAGCTATCACCAGCACTTAGACTGCTTTATTCCTGTACCCTAGGCCTCTGAGGACAATTCTTCTGACATCCACCTGCCCCCCTCCCACCTTCCCTTTCATAACCTGAGGCACGTATGCCGCCAGACTCAGAACGGGTCAGAGTCTTGGGTTGGGTCTTTCTGTCTCCATGACTTCATGCATTCCATTTTGTGCAAACACGTCGTCAAGCGCCACAGACGCCCACTCTGTTCTATACTTGGGCCCCACGAACCAATCGCTTGCTGCACGGCCGATTTTCTGTTTTGTTCGTCGTGTTCGACGACGAAGGTTTGCTGTTTCGTTCCAGTTGTTTCTCCTGAAGCAGGTCCGGTGAAAGGCAAAAATGCCATGTTATACGGGAAACACGGCTGGACTCAAACTCTGTGTAGTCAAAAAGATAAACTAACTGGTCATTAATTACAGTTGAGTTATGTAACAGGCGGCACGACAATCACTCTACAGTGCATACGATGAGAAGAGTCAAGCAAAGCAAACCCGGGCTCCGTAGTCCCCGCCCTACGCCGCGCCGGCCGGTGATTGCAAGAGACGGAGCATCGCATGGCATGGGAGGCAAAGCTACGCTACGCTACGGCAATGCGCTGAAAAAACTAAACTGTGATTCATCACGGGGGCTGTTGATTATGACGATTCGCCCGACGGGTGGAGAGTAACCAGTCAAGTTACAGAGAGGACACGCAGCACAAAGACGGCTACGGCACAGTGCACTCTAGGGGTGTCAGCAGAGCACACAGAAGCACACAGAGCACCGCCCTGGATGCTAGAGATCTGCCACCGCACGCTTGTGAGTGGTTGACGACAGGTGGTCGACCAGTGGGCCGATGGATGGCGTTAGTGCTGAGACTTGAGACTCAGACGCAGACGCAGACTCAGACTCTGACTGCGAGCGACAGGACAGCCCAAAGAGAGATGGTGGGTCCGCGCAGAACCTGAGAGGACCATGGTGTGTCGTGGCCTGGAGGCAGTGACACAGAGGACCACTTTATTCAACTATCTAACGGATCCTTGCCTTTTCGTATATTGCTCAGCGTCACCAAACCAGACCAAACCATTCCTTGTGAAGCTAGCCGACGCCTCAAGCCAAGACGCCCCCCCATCCCTTCGACTCTACGCCTAGACAAGAATAGAGCATTAACGCACAACGAGGCCAAGGCAAGGCCCCCCATGTCATTAATCTCTCCAATGGACAGGGGTCAAATGAGTTGGTGGGTCTCAATCCACGCAATTCCCAAGTCCGAGGCGTGAACTTGAAATGGTACGTATCTTTGTCTTGGGTGTGTCTCGCTCTGCGCTCGTCCGCCTTGTCCTTGTCGCTAGAGACTGCTTAACTTATCTACTGCCTCTGCCCATCTCCAAACTGGGCCGGATCTAGTTTGAAGAACCTCTATCACCACTTTCACGACACTCCTTCCGGCACCTTCTTCCACCTTCGCAGACGTGACCAAACGGTCTACTCTTGTCGACTACGGTACAATCACAAACTCCTTCGACAATCCCCGGAAGGCCGACAACTTCAACTCTAACCTCTCTCTATCTCTTCTCGACCCGTTGATTCGGCCGTCGGGACCTCAAATACAACTACTTCAACTACAACCCAGGGACTTTTTAATCTCGACCCATTTGGACTGGACTTTGGATCAGGATCCTTTGCTGGCCGTAGGAAAACACTGTTTTCTATTTTCATTTTCTGTCTACCGTGCCATTTTGGATTATCTCTCCGGCCCTAGGATCTACTTCAACCCATATACCCAGTCTTTAGGAATTTGTTAGACTCAACCAGTTAACATGCAGCAACATGCCATTTTCGGTTACCAAACCCCTCCGCCCTCGCCTGGATTCGATCACCCCAAGTGCACAGTTCAACAGCCCTTCGCTGCCCCACGACACTTTCAGGCCCGATGTATTCCTCTCGCCCCGGAGGCCAGGCTTGGCCGCGTGCTTGAGGGCACTCTCCAGCTGACTGACATCCTTGGAACCGGCGCCTATGGCGTCGTCTACCTGGCTGTCGACCTTAAGACCGGAGGTAAATACGCTGTCAAGTGCTTGAGCAAGTTCAATCCCGATGGAACCCCTTTGGAACAAAGACAATTTGCCTACCAACAACGAGAGATCCGTCTTCACTGGAAGGCATCGGAACACTCCAACGTGGTCCAGATGCTTAAGATTGTGAATGATCCCGACTGCATCTATGTTATTCTTGAGTACTGCCCCGAGGGCGATCTCTTCTTGAACATCACAGAGCGCGGTCAATACGTTGGTAAGGATGAACTATCAAGGAATATCTTCCTCCAAATCCTGGATGCCGTTGAACATTGCCACAACCTTGGAATTTACCATCGGGACCTCAAGCCGGAGAACATCTTGGTTACAGACCACGGAGACACTGTTAAGCTGGCTGACTTTGGCCTCGCTACTTCTGATGATCGATCCGAGGACTACGGATGCGGTTCAACCTTCTACATGAGTCCAGGTACATATCACCTTCCCCCTTCTCTCCCCATCGCAACCCCTTTATGCTATGATGTATTGCCATGGACACACAACTAACATGTTTTCTTTTCTTCTCTTCAGAATGCCTGGACCCCTCTGCTAGGAAGCCTTACTATCTATGCGCCCCCAATGATGTCTGGAGCCTTGGAGTTATTCTCGTCAACCTCACTTGTGGACGCAACCCATGGAAGCAAGCCTCTTTCCAGGACTCTACTTACCGTGCCTACGCTGGATCCAAGGACTTCCTGAAGACCATTCTCCCTTTGTCGGATGAACTGAACGACATTCTGGGACGAATCTTCGAACCTATCCCCGAGCAGCGGATTACTCTTCCCGAGCTCCGAAACATGATCATGTCCTGCTCCATGTTTACCGTGCCGCCTATGTCCGCTGTACCGACACCACCGGCTTCACCAAACCACATTACCGAATACGTTTCTTCCGAGGATGCCATCATTGACGACTACGACTATGACTCGCCTTTGTCTCCCGCTTCCTCTGACGATGAGGGTTCGCTTACCTCAAGCGACTCTACCATTGATGACCTGGACGACGAGTTTGAACAGGAACGCCAGATGCCTCAGACTCCCCCTGAGTTCGCACCACACACATTCGACCCTGAGGAGCACAAGGAACATCAACTCATCTACCACAGCCAGGAATTCGTCCCCCAGAAGTACTCTGGGCCCGTCCCCGTGCCAGTGGCCGTTCCCCCTCAACCCATGCTCTGCCAACAGGTCCCTATGCCAATCCAGGCTCAGGTTCCTGTGCAAGCTCCTTGTCAACCCAAATCATACTTCCCTATCTGGGATATGGTTAAATACGTTCAACAGGTACCGATGCTTCAGCACCACGTACCCTTCCATCAACAGGTCCCCTTTATGCCTACGTTTCAAGGCTGTTATTAAGCCTGAGGCATGAGCTGTCTCTTGCTTTCAACACAAGCCTATCCCACTACCATTACGACCTTACCTGGATGAGATACCACCAAGGCCCCAAACCCACTGGCCGAGGATACTGTTTTATTCTATCACCACTTACTACCTTGGATATTACTCGACGTTTTAATATCGACCCTTGGACCTACATATCCACACCCAGGGGAATTTTCCACTATGGAACTATCACCAAAGCCGTGCAAGGATACGCCTACCAAAAATATTTTACGACCATGAATGACAGTCCGGGATTGTTTCTTTTCGGCCTTGTATTCCCCATTTTGGAGCAGCGTTTCCGGTTTTTTATTTATTCACTTTTCCTTTGTCACAAAATTTTCTTACTTCACTCACAAAATACCTATTTAAAAAGCGAGGAGTTTTGTCTTTTCAAATCTTATGAGGATGGGAAGATATCAGTTGTAGAAGCATGATGTTTGGCGCATCGAGACTTTTATGGGAGGCACCTTTTGTTTTTTCTACCAAGACGGAATACATGGAAGATGGAGTTGTCCGATTCCTTGATTCTGTCTCTTTTCTACCAGCCAAGACTGGCCCACCATTGGAACCCGGATATACCAGAGGATAACGAATGCTTGCATCGGAAACGAACATTTGTGTTTTTTGTACTCCTCGTTTTTGTTTACTGCTATCACTGTCTTGGAAAGGCGCTGTCTTTTTACTGATAGAAGCGGGAAGAATGGCTATGGCTTGCACTTGTACTGGAACAGAGATACCTCTTTCTACTTTTTATCATGACGGTCTGGATGGAGGAGTTCGTCTTTTTTTCCTACAAGAAGGGAAACAAGACAAAGACAAGATGTCAATGGGATTTGACACTTGCTTACAGATTAGAGAAGAAGATATGGCTCAATAGCCACAGCGCATAAAGCATCGCTTTACACTGCGCACATACGTTTACTGAGGGAAGACGGCACCTCGCACAAAAAGATGCATCTGCCGATCATCCAATGAATGAAAGACAAACCATTTGAGATATCTCAACTCATACTACTTTACTCTCTCGTGTTCAGCTTGCTATGTGACTTGGATGATGCTGTGGAACAGACAGACAAGACAGTACTTTGGTGATGACTTCAGTGTCGTATCCTGGCACTACACTAACTTGACTCTTAGTGACATGACAGCTCAAGAGTCCAGGGCCCAGGCCGACTAGCTCTGGTCTACCGCAGCCGCTACGGCGCTCCCGTCTCGACCTGCAGGACTGCAGACTTGAACGGAAGCAGACAAAAGCAGCTTAACAGATGCAGATTATCACTTTAGCTATCCCCTGCTCCATGATTTCAGATTGGTCAGATTCCTACATGCTTGTGCATCGTGGGGCGGGCGTTACAACCAACGCTTGTGAGAAAAAAGTAAAGAGAAAAAAATGGAAGAGAGAATGGGACAAAAAAACAAGGCGAGAACGTGGCGGCCAATAAGCAGGGGTAGTCCTGTTAGGGCGAACGGCATGAGTTCTGGAATGGCTGTGTGGGGAGGAGGATGGACGAATAGGACACAAGAGTCACTGCAAGAAGAAAAAGGTGAGGCGGGCTTTGGGAGGGTAGCGTGATATGTCCGAGACGATTATTGGGGCGATGGATTCTTGGGCAATCTTACAAGTTGTCAAGACTCAAGTTGGTGGTGGTGGTGAGGTAGTTGATGGTGGATGGGAGGAAGCGAAGCTATTCACATCATCTATCATATTGCCGATAACAGTATGGGCTGACGTGGAACTTGGCATTGTATGTATCACAATAACTGAGTTGAGTTGTTGTAGTGACTGGTCAGGCAAAACTGCCGACTCGAGTCAACCTGACTCTGAGTTCTTGACTCTACTCTAAACCGTAAGTGAGACAATCAGGCATTGAGAATGGAACCGTTGGACTCTTGTGCATGTCCAGTAGAGTAAAGTGCTATGTCATATCATGTCTCTCTGTCGCCCGCAGAATCAATAGTTCACCGCCGATCTAATCTAATCGCTACAAACTATCTGTAGAGGAATGTCTCAGGCAAAAGAACAAGAACAAGAACCACACGGCAAAGACAACCCCATGTTTCGAGTGTATTGATTCAGAGTTGCGCCCAGACTTCTCTTCCGTTCCGTTGCCTCTCGTTTACCGGTCTTCTCAGCGTTTTAATCTCCGAAAGCAGTTCATGGGCCACCCCAGGAATGTTTAATTGTTGGTTACAGAGCAGGGGGTGAAAGGAACTGTCAGATTTGAGGTCTGAGAGGCACAGTTACAGTAGGATAGAGTCATGTTGAACGGACCACTCGGTGCACATTCCTCTTTGTCTATTCAAACTGTCTGCATGTCAAAGAAGGGATGTGATGATGTGATGGACTTTTCCATTAGTTCAACATGCGTAATCTTGTACCGTAATTCATTCCCGAGTGATTGTTTCCGGGGTACAAAGTCACAAATCCAAAGTCAAAGCCACGAGGTTTTTCGCTTTCGCTTATTACTACAAGTTTTTGTCCTCTCTTTCCTTTTACAGTTTCAGTCTAATTTCGGTTTCTTGTGCCTCAAAGGGAAAAGAGGAAGGGGATTTCTTTCTTGGCAGGCGTGGCAGGCAAGGAAACTCTTGAACCAGCCGTCGATCATGGTTTGGGGCGTGTAGCTAAGCTAGCTTCAGTCGGTTAAGTTGGGTACTGAGCGGAGGTCCGTGATTGCTTCTAAAATAGAGAAGCGAGAAAATTAGACTGATGGGTTCGGGGAGAGAGTCTGGCTGGAATGTTGGTGAAGCGTGGCAGGCAAGTATCACATCACGCCAGGGCTGAACTTTGTCAGGTTTAACTTGTGCCTAGTCTAAGGACAGCCAGTCTTGGCTTTCAGTTCATCACCAATAACAGTATCCGGAACACTTGGCCTTCAGGATGTTAGTTGGCTTTGAGGGATCGTCTACCTTGTGATTATAAATGAATGCAGTCAAAAAGAACCAACACAACTCAAGCCAACACCCTGAAGACATATCAACTCTCATATAATCGCCAAACTCGGTAAGCAATTCATTTTAGTTTCCTATTGTCATGGCATGGTTGGGTTGGTAAGGTATCCTTTGAAGGATGCAGATGCACAAGCATAAGTCCTGCATCAACATCCTAATACCCAACGCCAAGATGTAATCTAGAATACCTGACCTTTGACTTTGACTTCGGCTCTTGATACTCGGTCCGAAGTCTGCTCGTAACTGTAGATCTGTGGCTACAGCCTTCCCTTCGGATGGCCCCGAACATGGTAAACATGGACCTGTCCTGTCTATCAATATCAGCCCAAAGCCTAACCCAAGCCAACCCTTGCTGCTTTTCCATCTCCCGAACTTGCAGTACATCATCGTGGCCTTAGGCTTTGTGGCTTCATCGAAAACGCCGCCCCTCTTCAAGGACAAGCCCCAAAGGCACGGATCCAAACTCAGCCTCTAGAGATTTTAGTCAACGGGCAGCGGCAACCATCGTCATTTGCTTCAGCTTGTTTTACGACTCATGAACATGTAAGTCAGTGGAACCGAGAGTCTGTTCTCGGCCCCAATAGCTCCTCAATACAAGTGCCGCGATGCCTCTAGTTGGGTTACTAAGCTTGCTGCTACTATCGTTAGGCTTTCATCTCTTTACGGACCGAAACTCTGTTTCTGCTCGATAGTTTCCTTAAGAGGTGGGGATTGGCCATGTGTCACGTTTCAGTAGCCCATGAGTCAAGCCAAATGGATCGTCATTATAGCTCAAACTTGATGATATTTGACTTTCTGGGAGGATGGCTATGCTGGTGAGCTGAAAAAGAAAGTCCCTCTGACTAAAAGGCTTGGACCATGTGAACTCTCAATGCGAACAGTCACCGTCGTTTCGCTAGACTTCGGGGTAAGGGAGATTAGCCAGGGCTGAAGGTTTCGTGATGGTTGGTTTGTTAGAGTTTGTGGTGTTGCGCGCGTTGTAACCCTTCAAGCTTTCGGCATCTCTGTTGGACAGCGGCTGAACGACCTGTTGGTTTGAGCCCGCTGAACTCTTTTGCTTCAAGTGAAACAATTAGGCCTTTTGATCTGAGGCTTTTGCGATCAAGTGTTTATTGCCGGGGGTGGTGTTGTAAGTGGCTGGTACGCATGATGTCGAAAGGTTGGGGAAATGTCATCGGCTTTTAGGCTGGGTTTATCGTGCATGAATCTATCGTGAAGTGGGATTGTTTACATTCAGGAGTAGAGTTTGGTGGTGACATCTGCGAGAGATGGAAGTGTGCTTCCGAGTGACATTCTTCAGGCAACTCGGCACGGTCGCTATCTGGCTGTGCAGATGTAAACATAGATTCGGTCTTAACTTGGAAGCGAAGCATAATGCGTCTATTTCAGGTAAGCATTTGAGTTGCTTGGTTAGTTATTGAAGCCAGCCATTGTCTCATACTATGCATCACGATTGCGACAGATGATGAGGCTCTCTCCGATAACTTAATGACAACCTCGGAGGCTCGGGATTTAGAACTAATGATAGGATCTGATCTCATAACAAGTCATCTATTGATGTTATTGATGTTGAGACTACAGCTGAGTTGTCCAATGCCAATCTGTGATGTGTGTCCGAGTTGCACTTCTCCTGAGACAACGAGTAGGCAACTCCGTACTGTCGGACAAGCCATCATCGAACTATAGGTCATACTAGTAGAAGCTCCAGGGTATCGGGGAACTGCTTAGTTTCTCACAGATGCGTCTTGCAGTGAAGCAATTGAGCGATTGATGTTGATTTATCCAGTGCCAACCATTGATCTGTGTGTCTGGGTTGTGCTTCTCCTGAGACAACACTGCTGAGACAACAAGTAGGTAACTCTGCACTGTAGAACCATCGAACGGCAGACTCTAACCAGAAGAGACTTGCGTGTATTGGGGAACTGTTCAATGGCTCATACAGGTGGTTCGCTGTGAGGATGTTAAGCTATTGCAGAGTGTCAAGTCCATACCAACAACGCCTCTATCATGAGAATGTCACCGAGGGGCCATAAGAATTGGCCGCCTAGAACATAAGGGATAAAATAATTCGGTCACTTGATGGCTGCTTAGACTAGTACTTAGGCCAGTTTATCTTAGTAGTTAAAGTTTTAGAGTACATTTCTGTTACTCATCTAGAATGTGTCTTTACGTTACTCCTCAGATACAGCCCATAATCCACGTCGGTCACTTATATCCTTTCATTTGCAGTACTGCAGTGGTATTACTATTAAACAACATAATCTCTTATAATCTTTGAGCCTCATCGTGTATGATTGAGCTCTTCTTCCGATTTTTTGAATGCCTCATGTAAGGGGATTTCTGATAACGATACGATCTTTGTCTTCTTTACGAACTTCCAGATCAAGTACGCTGCAATCACAAGAGGAATATCCCTGTATGGCAGTTAGTCATAGGCAAGTTCATGTTCATACATGGATAAGACTTACAGGTAGGAGGATACAAAACCAACGGGATCCCAATTACCCTTGGTGAAGACTCTGAAGCCGCTCGTGAACAGGATGAGTAGCGTCATGGCTAAGCCCGCGCACGAAGAGTAGACTATAACTGTTAGCAGGGGAAATTACAGGACTCCGTAGCTACTTACAGGTCCAGGAGTTGTGCCAAGGGAGTCTTTCAACTGAGATGCCTTGTTTCTTCATCGCCAGTCGTAGTCGAATGTGGTTGAACAGGATGGAAGCCCAAGAGACCAAAACTCCAGCTGCAGTCAAGTCGACCAGCCACCAGAATACTGTCATCGCTCCGTTGGATAAGCTCATGAAGCTGAGGAACATGAAGCAGGTAAAGAAGAGGACACAGACGTAAGGTACACCCCACGAGGTCGTTCTGAGGAAGATCTGAGGTGCCTGTCGCTTGAGGGCTAGACCGTAGAGAACACGAGTGCCAGCTAGAAGACTCTGGTTTGAAGCTGACCATGCAGATGTAATGACAACGGCGTTGACGACGGACGGGATCGCGGGAATGCCAGCTGCAGAGGCTGCGATGACGAACGGGCTCTGACCTGCGGATCCAGACTGGTTGTTGAGTCTCTCATCGTCACTTCGGACCAACATACCAACGATGAGAATGGCCAGGATATAAAAGACGAGGATTCGGATGAAGACGTTCTTGCAAGCCTTAGGAATGGCTCGCTGCGGGTTCCTGGTCTCAGCAGCTGCCATAGCGATAGATTCCACTCCTGCAAAGGAGAAGACAGCACTGGTCATGACAGACCAATATCCAAGGAACTTGCCCCAGTTTCCGCTCGCAATATACTCAACGAAAGGTCCAGGGTTCTTCCAATACCTGAATCCAATGCGCTCTGTTCCAGGGATACCGCCCAAGTTGATGACCAAGCCCAAAATGATGAGGAAGACGACCTTTAGAGCAAGTTAGTAAAAGCTTTGCATATTTTAGAAGATTTTTATGAAGACTTACCAGTAGAATCTTTAGAAGAGCGAACCAGAACTCCACCTCTCCAAAGATGCGCACAAAACAGAGTCCCACCACGGTCGTCAGAACGATGAAGATGACAATCCACACCGTCGGATTGAGATCAGTCCAGAACTCAAACAAAACACAGATAGCCGTGATCTCACTTGGAATAGAGAGCACATTGCCGTAGACCAAATTCCATCCGATTGCGAATCCCCAAGCTGGATCAACGAGAAACTCGGCATGTCGCACAAACGCTCCAGTGACCGGTAACAACGCAGCGACTTCTCCCAGCGCGAATTGCACAGCGCACACAACAAGACCAATAGTCGCATAACCCAGCAGTGCACCTAAAGGACCACCAGTTTGAACAGACTGGCCTAGACCGAGGAACAGACCTGTTCCAATGGCGCCCGCAATACCCAGCATGGACAGATGCCTCTCGTGAAGACCGCGCTGGAGATTCTCTTCTTCTGTGGCTGTGACGAGATTGGCATCATGATTCTCATTCCCCTGAAGCACCGTCGCTTCAATATCCGTGGTAGCTGGCGTTGGCTTAACGCCGTCGTGAGTATCGGCGCTCATGCTGACGCCTCCGATCTTTTCGAGATATGCAACTTTTGAGGATCTAGATCTACTGCGAGGAATGAAGAGATCGACGTAAGTTAGAAAAGAACCCTTATCATCGCCATTCTGATAGATAATGGTGCAATGACCGGGGTGATAATCAGCCTCGGATATCGGCAGACATTTTTTTATTGTCGCAATTTTTTAAATTCGCTCGCGGATGTAGTTTC
The DNA here is from genome assembly GCA_013624355.1 of Fusarium caatingaense. Lineage (NCBI taxonomy): Eukaryota > Fungi > Ascomycota > Sordariomycetes > Hypocreales > Nectriaceae > Fusarium > Fusarium caatingaense. Next base: position 160,635 of record JABKKP010000122.1, read on the forward strand.
TCTTTTGATACATAGCGGTTGAGGGAAGTGGGTTTTGGACTCCGTTTAAGGGAAGATGGAAAAGTTAATTTTGTTCTAGAAGGCGTGATGGTGATCTCTTTATCGTTGTGTTCTGGTTACCCTGTACTACTTTTGATAACATCATTCTTCCAAGTCGCCTGTCCTTAAAGTCTAAGGATAGTAAAAGGTCAGCCTAGAGCTCATACAAAATGGTGTAAAGCGAGTCATGGTTTTGTCTCTCATGTTGTCTTAGCATTGTGTAGTATTGGATTGGTCCCATACGAAGAGGGGACAGCGCAAACAGTTGACGATGCGAAAAACCAGATCAAGTTCAACTGTAGATGAAGACATTGATCCCATATCATTCTGTGCACAGCGCAATACAAGCAACTTGAGCTTTTAGAGCTCATTAGCATTAATGTGAGACACATTTGTTGAGTAAAAAGGAGTGAGACGCACAAGTCTAGTTGTTGATCTTGGGGATGGATGACAATAAGGATGACGTTGTCACTGATGAATTGACCACGGTGGAACGATGACTCGACTCGATTCTGAACAGAACAACTGTCTTAGCTCTTTGGATCAGCGAGAGTGAGGTTTCTCTGGTGTTCCCATCATGTCTTTTGAGGATATCCCGGTGTGCATATCTTATGCATTGCCACTTCATGGCATGTTACATTGACAATGCTACACGCAACAGATAATGGCAGACAAGATCCTCCTGAAACACCAGGGCAGGATTGCAATGTCTAATCATTTATGATACCATAAATGATAGCTGGGCCTTGACGGCGAATTCGCTGTTCAGTTGAAAGCCCTTGGGACATTCAGAAACTTGGAAGAGGATCACGAGATGGTACCATAAGAAATACGTTTGTATAATCACCAAGTCTCATTGGAGTCAGAGGCATTATAAAATACATAAGGAGCCGTAGGAAATCCACATCAAGCTGGTAGTTTAACAACCACCAGTGCTGCAACCACCACCGCCGCCATCACCGCCGCTACAGACACCACCACCTCCGCCATCACCGATCAAAGCACCAGTGTTGAAAATACCACTGCCTCCCGCACCATTTCCACCCTAAGAACTCACTCTACGCTTATTAGAGGCGTAAGCGCGTCCTCGTGTTTTCCAGCACCAAATGCAAGAAAACACAGTAACGGTAAATATAATACCTAACGCCGCACTGAGAGCTGCTATGCAAGCTATTCCGAGTCTGTCAGGGAGACTCAGCTTCTCGATTGAACAATTGCGTAAAGCAACCGATGAGTTCCCGCAAGCGGGCATGGTGATATGATCTCCCGTCTGGGCGATTAACTCGAACGCAGGAAGGTTGGGTTCGTGTGTAGTATCGACCTCAGGCAACGTTGCGTTGTCGAAGTACTTGGCGACGATATCCTCGGTGCAGTCAGAAGAATGGAATAGCAAAGAATGCTGCGAACTAATTAGTATGATCATGACCTGATTGCAGAGGATTGACTTACACTGACGCCCTTATGAACGACGATTCGACTTCCTGGAAACCGAGCAGAAACGTCCCAAGCCGAGATTAAGGGAGTGGCGGGATCGAGTGCTGGATTGACAATAAGAACAGGGTGTTTTGTATTGACCCGGCGGAATGTATTGGCATCAATAACGATAGTACAGATATCGGTTGGTATTGGATATTGAGTAGAGGATGATGTTTTGAAGATGATGCAAATGGATAGTTCGTAAAGTCTCGACGGATATTTGGGCGTAAGAAAGAGAGTGAATCAATGTCGAGAAGGCAGTCTCGACCTTAGGCAGGCTGCTCAACTCTAGGCAGTCGGCATTGAACACAGAAACAAAAATAGAAGGTGCCAGCCGCGACTTTGGCTCATTGGGGTTCTGCAGAGGGAAAGCATACCAAACAACTCGCCTCCCTGGAGAAAAGCATAACAGACAGGGGAGTCGTCATCGCAGGTCAGTCTTGTCACGGATAGGGGTCCCTCGAGTAAGAACTTCACGACGAATGAGGCACTTGTACGCCAAAGGGACACCGCAGGCCACCATCGCTCATGATTTTCTGACTCTCATTTGCGTATGGGAAGCTCAACTGGACCAGAACATTTCTTTTTGCGCCTCTATATTATAAACCTGTCTTCGGATATATTTGTCCTCCATCTCCAGAAACAAACAACTTCTATGGTGCTTCGTGAACCCTCGCCTCGCTCGATAACTCTGGTTTTGCCGTAGCTTGGCTCGCAGGCGATGAAGAAAGCTGGTAGCTTTGAGGGTACGCAACCTGCTGCTGTTGAATCGGTTGCTGATCAACGTAGTTCTCGGTGGTCTGCTGATACGCCGCACTGTCTTTGCCGTTTCGCGATCGCTTCCAGAAGAAGAACCCGAGACCTGTGAGTAATAGTGCGCCGGCGATTGCTCCGACAGCGATTCCTGCTCCAGCTCCTGCGGATAGTCCTCCCGAATCTGTACCGTCAGACACGTCGTCGTCGGTTCTCAGAGTGACATTGAACATTTGTGAAATGGCCACAGGGTCCTCTCCCTTTACGTCCTCCTGTTTGAACAATTGGAACCAGAAGACACAGTCGGCACCATCCATCGCATCTTCCTTAAATCCATTTCGAGCCGAAAACTCCGCCACCCAATGGCTGCTTCTATCCGTGGTATTATCTAGCGATCTCAATTAGGCACGTTCCGAAAGTACATCGCAGATGCTGCACTCACAATCGATCATGTATACTAATTCCGATCCGTTGGCAAGGATCTGGGAGACTCCCAAGCTCAGCGACGTAACATCAGTCCTCCATTTCACGTTGATGCTATCTCCAACTTTGTAAACCTGGTTGTTGTCCGCACTGGCCGTTTCGTCTAAGTTTCCGGGGTAGACAAATAACGTCACGCATTGGACATAAGTAACGAAGCTGAGAAGCGAGACCAGAGGTCTCAGAAGAGAACGCATATTGAAGGATTGCGGAGGGTATCGTGAAGAGAGTCGACGAGCAAGCACAGACACAAAGGAGAAGGGAAAACAGAGAACAACGCACTCAAGTAAACAGATGGGGGCGAAGGGGGCATCTCTTCTTTTTAATGGCACGAGGCTAGCCCTGTCTTTTTGTCGATCCCAGTTGTTGACGTTTCATCCCCGTCCAGAGGATCTTCATCCCGGTTAGAGTTGCGGTCTCTCGCCTTGACGACTGGAGATGCCCAAGCTCAAGGCACAAAAAAGAAGAAGCAGGCATCTTCCTTCCATCAATGGTAGAATTACTTGGTTATTCTGTCTCTTACTTTTACAGTCAAGTTTTCTGCTATTCTGAGGGTCTCGTCAATCCTGATAATGATAAGGTTGTGGATATCGTATGGATCCGATACCACTTCAAGAGGCTGAAAGGAAATCTCCGAAACATTCAAGTAGTTGTGGTTGTAGTTACAGCACTAAACCAAGAGAAACTACCAAGTTCTTGAATTAAAGTTGCTCAAGTGTTATATGTTTTTAATCTCAAGTGACGACTCCATGAAGTTATCGTGTGTTTACCTCGCCGCCAAGTTAGCCGACATCCGAGCCAAGCTGTCAAAGCGTGGACCCAGGAAAGCACAGCCATGCTTTTCTCGCCTATCATCTCCATAACAGCCAAAATCGCTTGCGCGTTTGAGTTCCGCAAAGGATTGAAATGCTTGTCAAAGCTCCAGAAAATGGTCTTGACCGGGAAATCCCTGCTCTCGAATGAGATTACCTCCATTCTTGGACTTGACTTCCTTATAGGGCGACCGTTGCACCAGACTAGCAGTATGAGGAATTGTATAAGCCATGGGGGATTGTTGGCCCGATTCCTTTGGATGGGGTATCCTCGGGGTATTATGAATTCGTGCTGATGTTGAAATCTAAAGTTGTATTTTTGGGTATGAAGGTCTGGGTTGTAAGTAGACAGCTGGGTTGATGTAGCTTCAATTACCGGTCGAACCCCAGACCTGGTATGATATCGCATAAAATGCAATGAGAGCAGACTATAGCACAAAGATAAACCATGCATATTGCTGCAACTGAAGAAATCCAATGTCATCGAGAAATGCGGCAGTTCCTTCCATCATCTTAAACTCAAGACCAATAACTATACCGAGCACATATCATTCGAAGAATATCATATGACTGTCCTCACTTTCTTCTTCATTGCCTTCTTCTTGATCACTTTCTTCTTCTCCACGATCCTGATTCCTGGCCTGCTCCATCCTATTTTGCACCTCCTGAAGCAGAACTAATGCAAGAAGCATTAAGATAGGCCTTGGGATCTGTTAGTCGTCACTCCATAAACAAGTGAATGGGGGCTCACATACGCTGCAAACATTACCAGTACAAGTGCGAATATGCGCCTGAATCCATGGCCGATTATCGGACAGACGACGAATTGATGTGCGGTCTCCATCGTGGTATAGGTTCTTTCTTTGATAGGCTCGGTTATCGTAAGGTGTGGTGGTTATGGTTAACGACGAGAAGGGCTCGAAGAGATGATATCGAAAGGCACGATCAAAACGATCTTTGATGATTCCAAGAGAGACAGAATCTTTCTATAAAGAGAACTTGATGGTTCTTATAGAAAGATGCGCAGCATCTGAACTCAAAGTTCGATACATAACTGACGCGCATGCTCGAAAGTATATGGTGTGCGACAAACTTACATTGGAAAGACTTCAACCACGGGATTGCAGTATTCACGAAAAAGTAGCTTTAACTGTCATGGACTCAAGGCAAGAGATTAAGGTAAACGTATATGCACGCAGTGAGACATGTTCATGCGCCGGTGGGGAGTAGATAGAGTCCAAAGTCTCTATAATAAGAACTTTAGTAAACGGTCTGTACTAAAGTAAAAAATGTTGTGTATTCCCTCAATATCCTGCAAACAGCCCTTTCTATCTGATGTGGCACTGGTAGCCTTCTAATGCAACCATCTTGATATATAGCCTCGCTATGCTTTAATGAAAGAAAGAAAAGATGAAATCATAATGTAAGAGAACAGTCCAATGGGGCATATCCAACGCCCCCGAGAGTCGAGTATACTGGAAGGTATCTATCGAGTGAGCATAAGGGACGAAATAGTTTAGTCACCTTATGCGAGTTTAGACTAGCATTTAGGCATAGCCTTAGAGGACAATTCTTCTGTTACCCAATTGCGAGTCGGCTACTCAAGATGCTGGTGAGATTCGCGCGAGCGAGTGCGCGTGGTGGTAGTCTCATCGCTCATTGATTTCTCGGTCGGCAAGACAATGGCGCGATCCAAAGCGTAGGGTAGTCCACGATGACGCCCGCGCATCATCATAGCGCAAATGACGAGTTTACTGAATGTTGTAAATTCGGTGCAAAAAGACGCATTGATTGTAGGGTATCCTAAACTCAAGCCGACGTTGCAACTGTTGAAAGGTTAATGCTGGAAACCACGGCAGAGGATCGTACTTACTATGCCGACACGCCCTCGAATACGATGGGCCACATTGCGAAAGCCTATTATTGTAAGCACTGCGCTGTATACTAGAGCTGAGGGAAGTACTTACTGGGTCATTCCCGTTCATGACCTTCTGGTGCTCAGCTATAGTAATGCAGAAAAGTCCAAGACAAATGTACCATAGATCGAAACTGAGCTGGTTTCGCAGATGGGTCAAAAAATAAGAACTGCCATTCTCCTCATCTAGTTCCCGCTCATCTTCGTCGTAGAGCCCAAGGGAGCGTTCTTCGTAGGTATTGGAAGATCGAACAACGATGGAAATAGGATAGACGGAAACGTACATCATGACCAACAAAGCCATTTGTACTGCTGGGTTGACGTTGGCAAGATTGAAGGTTGCGGTACCAGTGTGTCGCGAGCTGACAGCCTGAAAAACAGCAGCGCAGAATCTCTGCCACCCTGGAAGAACTGTCACGGTAGGATTATCCAAGTCAAGAAGGATAATGAAGAGGATATCAGCGACGTTAAGGAGGGTAAGAATGCCAAACAATGCCCAAGTCGGTCCGCTAGGGAATAACAAGGTGTAACATCGACGTGGATGGTTGAGGAGAAAGTGTAGTGACTCCTGAATGGAGGACTTTTTCGGGAAGACCTTTGATGCAGACCAGATGACAAGACGTAGCATAATAGGATAAAAGGTGTGTCCGGCAAGCGCCAAGGCACTCATGATGAGCAACGGAGCAGGAGCATCGTTGAAGGAAATCATTGAGTCGGGAGTCAAGGTGAAACCCAAGTTGGAGACCATGGTCTGAGCAGAAAAGATGGCCCTGTAGTGGATGAGAAACGCACATCACCATCGATAAAGGAGGAGACTTACCACCAGATACTGTTTTGCCCAACCTCAGCGATGTAGTCAACATACTTGCTGGGTGCATGTCTGATCCATCCTATTAGGCAGACAGCGCCCAGGAGGTGAAGGAATACATAATATCCTATGCGCATTAGTCTTGTACCTATGAATAGAACACTTCAAGACCTACCTATGATGATCTTGAGGAGCAGCTTCAAGCTTTTGTACTCAATGCCACCAAGCTCGTCTCGATCTTCCGATGACAAGTGACGGAAAGTAGAGTTGCGTCCGATGGTCACCTCGCGCGAGAGGCGTGGAAAATCTCCTACAGCAAGGGTCGGCGCCCTGGCTAAAGGACGCTCCTTAGGGCCCTGAGCAGTATTGCCGATAACAAACAGCGAGGAGGCAACGGTAGCGACACGTTCTACTGAACGAACTTGAGCCAAACTGAGACCAGCACTGCGCCGGCGGCGAAGGGTTCCGATGGGATTGGAAAAGGAGCGAGGGACAGGTTCGATGAAGTCATCTATATGCGCGATTAGCACACGACACATGGATATGGTACTGGTGTGATATCCCCGTACCATCTTGTGTATCTCTGCTGAATCGACGACCGCTGTTAAGTTCGACGAATGGCAGCCCTAGAAATGTCAGTTGAGTGCAGGAGAGAATTGAGGATACGTACCCTGATCACGAGCACGAGGCCCAGGGATATATAGAGTAGAATCCTGCTGTTCGCGCCGAGGATGATGATCGGTGGAAGGGTCAAATGTGATCTTTGTTCCGTGCTGGTCATTCTCTCGATCAATCATCTTATCATCATTAACGAGAGATGTTTCGTTTTCCACGGAGCGTTGGGATTGATGATCGGGAGCTGGGACCGTTTGGCTGCGACCCTCAATTCGGGGAAGTCCATCCTTGCCTGCGACATTCCTAGGTGCATGGTCCGTAACTGCTCGCACAATACTAGGTCGATGTTCAGGTGGCTCCGAAATAGGAAGCTCAGCACCGATTTCAGGGTCTTCTTTGGGATTTGGATCCGCGGCTCTGCGTCGATTCACAAGAGCGGGAGCTTTGTTGAGAATATTAGCAACACTATGACAGAAACAGGTATGGGATGAACTGACCAGCCTTCTTAAGGTACCTGCGGAACCAAACTAGCCGGACGACGACTACTATAATATTTATAGTAACGGTATTGCAAACAAGGGGTATAAAGTAGAGGTATAGCTGCTGGTACGTTCTGAGGACAGGGACATCGACACTGGATTGGTTAGTTACCCGTGATCATCACAAGCGTTGTAGAAAGTGGCTCACGTTGTCAATCCGGTAACGGTCGAGGCGCTAACCCCAAGGAAATAAGCATCTATTGCGCTGAGTTTACCGTTGGGATATATAAAAAGGAAGCTGGATAAACCCATGCAAATGATGTATATATCTGTGTGTCGCCAAGAAGAGTGGTTGTCAGCCGCATCGCATCTTGCATTTTCGGTACACCAGACAAAGGAACAGTTCGGCACTCACAATGCAACTTGACGAAATTGAGGTTTGGGCGCCACATGGTTCGTCGTGTTTGGCGTCAGACGCCGGAGACGACTGGTAGCCCTGAGAGAGTAACGATGTTTCAGAGCGGTGCCGTTTGCGAACCGTTGAAGGGTGTAGAGTTTGGATCTGGTGCTGTGCCGTTCCGGGGGATGAAGAGGGGAGTGAGTTGGTCTGCAACCTACTCCTTCGAGGAAAAGAGAGCGAGCGGGTAGTGTTTGAACGAATCACTGCCAAGCCGAGGGGCCGTGATCCGATGACAACGTTGAAGACATCTGTGAAAAGCGGATAAGATAGGTCAGGTCGGCAGTGGGTGCATGCATGCAGAATGAATCAATCGAGGCCAAGGAAAGGTGACAATAGAAAGCCCCCCAAGCCCTTGAACGATGTGGCTGCACATGCCCGGTCACTGCGGCAGCATTGCCACGGGTACTGAACCTCCAATTTCCCGCATCGTATCCTATTGTACGGTCAGCTCGGAACATAAGCTTAAGCTGTTAGAACAGGGGAGTAGCGGTAAAGAGACCCTGAAATGAACCAAGAGGAGACGCTGGCTTCGCGATTCCTGATTAGGCTTGGACGATCAGATGCCACAGCTCGATAAGACCCTGCTTAGCCTTTCTGGGCAGTGGCAGTGCAGCCAGTTGCAAGTTACGAGCCATCCATAGAGAATCTGGCGTAAAAAATCACATGCTTGACATGATTAATGTCCAGGCCGATGTCAGTAGATGAAGTGTCGATTTTTCTTGGAAGAGAGAGTCAGCGAGCGATGCAAGGTATTGGTGTAGCACTCGGAGGCAGTAGTCATTCAGGCCTGTAACCTCTGAAACAAAGGAGAGCATCGCCCTAGTGAATGTTTTGACTTCCATGGAATCATGATAAGCATTCGCCTGAGGCGCTAACAACAAAACGACGTTAGACAAAATGTCTAAACTAATAAACGCCAAGCTCAGATGCCAAGCTCCAACCCCAGATCAACTGCAAGTGCTCGCAAGCAGCTGGGGGAGAATAAATTATGTCATAGGCTAAACCTAATTGGGAGACACCACTCTATTCGCGCGCACCTTACAAACGTTTGACGTGACGCGCGCGTCGCAACACGAGATCAAGTCTGTATCATACATCATGGAATTTGAGTAAACAACAAATTCATTTCCCCCCAATTCATATTCAATCCTTTCAATGTTAATGACACTCACACATAATCTCTAAATATGGATTTCAACTTTGGGCAGGACCCTCCTTCAGGCTCCGGTTCTCGTTCTAACTGGCTTGGTTCTGGTCATCGCGTCGAAATGTCAAATTCATCCCCCAATGCGCCCAACGTGATGCCAGAAGATGATATTTCTTTCGCCGAGTCATATCGACCTGAGGCTTCTCCTCTATTCAATCCGGTTTACATACCTCGCGATACCACCACTGAAGCTACGCCTTCTCACGGAATGAGCCCCGGACCTGCACCTACTTGGCCTTGGCAGCGCGATGCCGACAACACATTAAATAGCGATAACTTCGACTCAACCGATGTTTCTGCTTTGCCGGAGCAGCCCACGCGCTTTTCTTCCTCTCCAGAAAAGCCTGCGGCACAGGACCCCGAGGTATCTGCTGATGCACAGAATGTTATTTCCCCCGAACACGCCGCGTCTTCGTCGTTCGAACGTTCAACTGTCGACATTCAGGGAGGCTCTATTGTCCAGCAGGATGACGAAGAGGAGGAGATTCTGCGAGTTGAGAGCGACATTAGCCCGCCTGTCGAAGAGTCCCGAGTCGAGATTTATGAGCACAACGAGACAACCATTATTCAATCATCAGAGAAGCAACCCGATGAAATTCCCACACAACAAGAGCGTGACAGCGGAGTTACACCAGGCGAGGCCGAACGTGTTGAAGAGACACCCACCGAAACACCAGCCGAGCCGCTGAGTGATGCTGATAATACTGCTGAAGGCCAAGAAACTCCTGCAAAGGAAGCATCGGGGTCACCGGAGGTCAATCCAGCCCCAGCAGCAGGTCCTGGTAAGCTCAGGTCCGCATTGCTTTCCGTAGGAAGGGGAATAATGAAGCGCATGTCTGCACCCCCACCTGTCCTGGCTGCGACTTCCCCACAAGATGATTCACAAGCCAGATCTAGGTCCACAGAGCCTGAGCAACAGCCCGGAACGGGAGCCTCGACACCCTCCCTTGTTGTTGAGCTTAAGAAGATGTCAGAGTCTGAAAAGGAGGCTTTTGTGGAAATGTCCGAGGACGAGGAAGAAACTGCACCTGCTGAGGATCCTGCTCCCAAGTCCGCTGCCAAGCGAGGTCGGCCTAGCAAACAGAGTCTTCTCGGTAAGGCTACGGAGTCTGCTAAGAAGCCAGTTCGTGCTCGTCGCAGCATTGCTTCCGCACCTACATCGCCTGTGGCCAAGAAGGCTCCCACATCAGCCGCAAAACGCGACCGCAAGTCCATGCCAGCGAGTGTCGCTGTTGATGAAACCCCTAAGAAGCGAGGACGACCACGAAAGAGTGATGTTGTAGCTACTCCAGCTCAACCACCAAGCACAGCAAAGAGAGGCCGACCCAGGAAATCCGTCGCCACCCCAATCGTCGTTCCCAGCGCATCAAAGCCTTTGTCCGCGAGAGGTCGCCGAGTTGCCAGTGCCAGCAAGGCCGTCGCCACGCCTAGAAGGCCGACCTCCGTGCGCACCCCCAAGACAGCCATCGGACTGAAGGCAGCTGCAACTCCCACGTCGACTCCTAGGCCGCGTGGAAGGCCACCTAAGAACCCCAAACCTGCAGAAGAAGCTGAGCCAGAAGTTAAGGAGCCCAAACGCGCCGGGCGTGCGAGCCGAACTTCAAATGCGACTGAGGATGTTCCTTCTGCTAAGAAGGCCACTCGTGCTGTAAAGCCTCGTGTTGTTCCCTCCCCTGCCAAGCGGGGTCGAGCGACAAGGAATGCTGCAGCTCCTTCTTCTCCCAAGACTGAAACTCCAGTAGCTACAAAACGAGGACGCCGAGCTGCCGCGGAGCCCAAGGAGGAAGCTCCCGTTGAGACACCTAAGCGACGTGGCCGCCCTGCCGCCAAGGTCGAGGCACCTGCAGTTGAAGAACCAGCATCCGAGCCCAAGACCCGAAAGCGTGGTCGTGCAGCAGCCACTGAAGATACTCCAGCTGAGGAACCAGCACCTAAGAGACGAGGCCGAGCAGCCAAGTCTGCTCCCGAGGAGGAACCCGCACCAGCTCCCAAACGCCGTGGTCGTGCTGCTGGCTCGAAGGCCTCCGAAGAGGTTGCAGCTGAGCCTGCGACAACGAAGAAGCGCGGAGTAGCTAAGACTGCCTCAAAGATGGCCGAAAATGCTGCTTCCGGGCCTGAACTGGCTCCCAAGAAGCGAGGTCGCGCAGCAGCTGCAGCAAAGGCTGCCGAAGATGCACCAGCCGAGACTACCACCAAGCGCGTCCGTGCAAAGCGATCTGCTCCCGAACCAGAGCCCGGGGTTGAGTCGCCCGAGCCTGCTACCAAGAAGCGACGCACAACACGCAAAGCTGAGGAGCCTGCCCCTACGAAGGCAACCAAGGCCGCTTCGGGTAAGAAGCCTGGACGACCGGCAAAGGCTACCAAGGAAGCCGTTGAGGAAACAGCTCTCAAGCGTGGCAAGTCTACACGCACCAAGGCTGCCGAGCCCGCTCCTGTTGAGGAAGCACCCAAGCCCGCCAAGCGTGGTCGAGGTGCCGCAAAGAAGACAGCAGAGCCAGTCGCGGAAGCTGAGGCTGAAAAGCCCAAGGCTCGTGGACGACCCGCAAAGGCAAAGTCTGGAAAGGGCGAGCTTCCAAGCTCCAAGAATGAGGATGCCCCCGTGACGAAGCGTGGCCGAGGTGCCGCAGCCATCAAAGCCAAGGCTGCCGCCCCTACCGAAGTAACAAAGACTACTGCTACCAAAGTGACCAAGGCTGCTGCTCCAGCCAAGACAGGCAGGGCGGCACAGACTGGTGTTCGAAGGGGCCTGCGATCAAGGGGTTAAACTGATGACTTTCTGTATGTGGATGCACAAAACTGGGCTGGTTTGTAACTCATCAATGGGTGGTTTTATGTTTTTCTGTTATAAGGTACGGTAGACTATGGCATTCGCGAAGATCATTGTTGGAATGGGATGGGATGGGTATTATGATTAGGAGCACTTGTAAAATACACATGGAATAACAAGTCACATTTGTACGATGTCTTGAAGAGTTTATAAAAATGCACACTTGTTCATAATATCTTCCAATGTCGCGAATCCTTGCGAGTACTGATCTAGACACCAGCTTAAACCACGACACGTAGGACAAACATGTCTATTCCCATTATCTATCTACCGTTGGGGTATTAGAAGGATTGGTCACCGACAGCATAAGAGACGAAACAATTTGCTCACATACAGGACAATTCTTCCGTTACCCGCCTGTATCGCTAACACACAATCGAAACAGATCACCAAAGAAGGCTATCTGGAGGTTAAAAGGAAAACGCCCATGCGAATCAGTCGTAAAGGGACTGATCAACATCGCCGTCTTTGTTCGCAAGTGGGCTTGTCGTCTTGATGGAATTCTCCAATCGCGAAAGCGTCACGGCATACCCTTTGTATCCGCACCAGCTTCGTGCCATCTTGACAGCAGTCTTGATCTCACGTCCGTTGAGTTGCCACAGTGAAAGCTCTGCGATATCTTCATCGTCGAGCGGCTTGTCATCATAGCTTTTGCTGATATTCCTTTCAACACCTTCGTCTGTATCGCTGTTTCTTGGTGTGGTGGATCCAGTGTTAGGAGACTCGGCAAGATCTATGACTCGATCGTTCTCTGGTACAAGCTGAAGGAACTTGCGCCAGACGGCCTCGCGAGCCTTGCGGTCGAGAGACTCGAAGCGAAGATGCAGGCTGACTCGGCTGCGGAACGCAGTATCAATGGTTTGATATAAGTTGGTTGTCAAAAAGATGATGCCACGGAAATACTCGAGCTCGCGGAGGAAAATGCTGACGAGTTCGTTGCGGTGAATATCGTTGGGATTGCGTTCCGCCATGAAGACATCTGCCTCATCAAGGAGGACAACAGCATTCCACTCAGTAGCCATCTCAAAAACACGTTTGAGGTTGGCGCCTAGAGTATCAGCGCTAATACCCAAATCCTCGGCTTGCAGATAGAACAGCGGACGACGGGCACGGTCTGCGATGGCTTCAGCCATGAGAGTCTTACCCGTACCAGGGGGGCCGGACAGCAACATGATGAGACCTTGGCCCTTGCCGACGATGACATCCCCCATAGCTGTGGATGTACCATTGGCCAAACTGTGATTCTCGACGAAAGATAGGACAAGATCCTTTTGTTGATGGTCAAAGACGAGATGGTCGTAGGCCTTATCGTTCCACACAATTGGCTCGATGTCTTCTACGAAGAACTGAGCTAGCAATCATTTGTTAGCATTATGAACTTATGTATCTCGATAATAGTCTTACTCCAGATCTTGTTCTTCAATGCATATCCGCTAATGAGCTCGGATATGAAAGCAATGTCGTTTGGCTTTTCTAGAAGTCTCTCCTTGTTCAAAGTTTGATCCTCTTCAGAGATCCTTTTTTGCTGGTTCTTAAAACATTTATCCTCTGCTTTGATAACATCGTGGCTTAGACTAGTGCTGATTTGCGGCTCATGTACCGCTTCAATGTCGGGGTCTTGGTCCTCGCGCTTCCCTTGGGCTAGATGGTATGTGTTGTACCCTGCAACATCCACCAAGATGCGACCTTCCACATTGTGCTTCGTGTATCCCATGATTCCCGGTTCAAGTGAAATTCCACTGTAGGAGCAGTATGACAACCCCTGCAGGTCAAGAGCCTTTCTACCTCGCGCCAGCAGGCGGTCCTGGATAGAGGCTTTGTCTGGATGCATGTCGAAAGGGTAAGGTCGAAGTTCACGGATCGGCTTGTTGCCAACGAAGACCTCAATAGTCAATTCCTTCTTTGTCCAAATGAATCGTTTTCCGTTGAAAGATATAACTTTGGAGTTAACGACGAGCTCATTAACACCATCCTTGCACCTATACTCGGTATTATCTACCTTGGCGATGAACTCCGAGTTTATCCCATAACTGTAGATCGTCGAATCCCTAGGGAATAATGTCCAGGCAATCTGATAGTCAATCAGACCCTTATCAAGCAAATGGTGTCGTTTGATCTTGAGATCACGGAAACATTCATCAAGGACTCTGATGAGGAGCTGCATATATCCTTTGAGAGGGTTGTCCTTGTTTGTCTCTTGATATGAGTCTCTGATGGCATCTTGACAAAACCAAAGAGGGCGAAAGGGTGCCTTGAATGTCGCTATATCATGAACGTTGAGAATGAGGTTCTCCTTCTTTAAAATTGGTTCAAGGGCGCTAATCAGGAGAGGGTTCTGGACATCGATTCTGTAGTACTTGAGAGCAAAGCGGCCAAACACTTGGTCTTTGTCGTTGTCTTTGACCTTGTAAACTCTGATGGCAACACGGTCGCGAGCTTTGATGACAGCCTTGGAGATTGGCTTGGGCGGAAAGGTTCTCCAATCGAAGTCACGCATTCCATCAGATCTTTTACCCTCGTAAAGAGTTTGAATGACTGCGTCGGTACCAAAAGTAGCATCTTTGCTGGTGATGTCCTCGATATCTTCCTCCTCATATCCTCTCTCGACATCGACTGGTACGTCGAGAGGGGACTTCTTGCGGGGTAGAAGTTTGCATTTGCATTTCCATGCGACATATGAAATGGCATCTCCGATGAATCCGAGCATTTTGAAGTGAGATCCTGTTGGGTAGGAACCTAAAGATGCGGAAGAGCTGGGAGATGTATAGGAGAAAGAGCTAGTTGTAAAGGACGATGGTCTTCGTGAGAGAAAGGCCATATTTGACCATATGCTGGCTTCTTATAGGAAGCATAGATAGTCCTAGAGTAGGAACTGGAAAAACGAAAGTCTGGGACACGGTTTATAAACGCAGGACTGGTCTTGATGCATGGAGCCTGGACGGTACTGGCCAAAGAGGTAGAAACGCATAGCGAATGGAACTCCAGGTGGCTTTGTTGATCAATAGGCGCTTATCAGAGCCGTAAATGAAGCCCACATCATGTCGCATGTATGACAGTCCATAGGAAGCCGTTACTGGGATAGCCATGGCTGTGTGATGGCATGCTGATGAGGCTTGGATTGGTTGAAGGGATGGGAAGCCTGCGGGTGAACAAAGAACAAATGACGTCTATAACATGCATAGATAGGTAGCTTAGAATTCCGATTTGTCGTACGCAATGTGAGAACTGAGAAATGATGAGTTATGAAAGCTGTTCTGGGGTAGGACTTGTAGGCGTCTGCCTTAGAGTCCTTCCCGGACCCACCAATGGAGGGATCGCTCTGACCTTTCCTCAGCCTTACAGGCAGCCTGGCCAGCTACACCTTCCAGCTTTTGCAGTTGTCTTGTCGCACAATAAGACGAGCTGTTGACAGGCGTCATGATAGTGCTTTGTCGGAATCCCAGACTTGACCTTGTATGTATGCTCAGTACCCTGCCGTTTCTCAGTGAGACGTACCCTGCAGAAACGACCCTTGAATTGAACAGCGACAAGATGTAAGCAAGAGTCACTTTGCGGAATGAGGTGCGGACACCTTTAGTGAGCTCAGGATGTTCGGGCGTAGACCTCAAGTTTACTGATGAGGTGACGAAGAACCGCAAGATGGCCTCTGTGCAAGTGGTCAAGAGTTGTATTAAAGTCAGGTAATTTCAACAAGCGGGTTTAGCTCAGTTGGGAGAGCGTCAGACTGAAGTCAAACTTCAATCATCTACCGATATCTGAAGGTCGTGTGTTCGATCCACACAAACCGCATGTTCTTTTCTTTTGGTCTACTCCAATGTGGATCCTCTTTTTTTGCTGGTCCACGCATCAAAGTGACTGTTGCTAACAAGTATCCGGCGAATTGACTGGTATAGCATACAGCAATGTCTTTTTTTGCATGAGACACGAGACACACGGTAGTGACGGTGAACCTGTGAATAGCTTCAACAGTCGTCTGACCTCCAGATTGGTGTCCTACTTGGCTGACTGGGATCGCATGTTTACAATTAAAGATTTTACTACCTATCTTAAACCGACTAGAAAATACCAAGAGATTCATTTTCTATCTGAAGTCGGGCTGCCATGATATTACGATGTGCTTTCGTCCATGAGTGTGCACTTGCAGTTCATCCCAAGCTGTTGTGCACTACCCTGCTGCTGAAGACCTACACGGACACATACTCTGAGCGACGGCAAACGTTACAAAACCTCCATACAAGGTCGGCCGATCAGATCGAAGCTATGCCCAACGAATGGATGTTGGCAAGACGTCTGCGTACCTTAATGAGAACACCATGTCTCTATGCACCACCCAAAGTACCAAACGCGGGGAACATTCTGCGACAAGGCTGGAACCTATCACTTCTCTGATTCCTCTCAATTACCTGCAGAATGGACCAGACCATGGGGTACATATCGTGGTGCAGCTTGCCGGCGGTGTTGAAAGGTCATCTTCATTCCCAAGAAAGGACCATGAGCACAGACGGCTGTACAACCAACAATTCCGGGACGTCATGAATTGGCAGAAGACATGCGGTAATGATTGCACATATTGACGAAAGTTGTATAAACTACGTATATGACCAGGATACAAGTGTGGTCTTCGGCGTGGGAAGGGATGACGCCGCGGAATGAGTAAACAGGAGGACGGCCGTTAACAATAGTATTTCATTAAAACAGTCAAGAGTATGCAGGGAAAATTGAAGAGACTTCTTGATCAGGACAACACCTGTCAAAAGAAATCGTGAAGTTTGCAGGTGGTCGGTGCTTCTTGTGCATAGTGATAGCTTCCAGAAATCCAAAGTGACACTTCACTGCAAGATGCCGTGATCCCATCTTCCATTCTCTTGACCGCTCAGAATACATCAGGTTAATCTTGCAGTATAATACAATTCATTCGGATTGATTCCAGAGGCTACCAGTTCATCTCCAGGCAGACTGTGCAGGCTGCCAGCTGCTTGTCAGTGCCCACTATCTTCATCTTCACCCACCCAGCAACCACAACCACAGCTTAAATCCCAAACACCAACACCAACGCACAAATTCCTTCCTTCTTTCTTTCTCCTCCCTTCTTCACCGATACAAAACATCTTTCTGACCGCCCTTCCATTACCGTTTGACAAAGATAGTCATTCTTCTGCGCAGCTACCCGACGGGGGAAACAAACCAAGCTTCGCTTCTCCCCCCCAGCTTCAACTATTTTACCCATCGCTTCGCAAACGGACACCGCAAATTTCGAAATTTCCTTTGAACAAGAAGAAGTATACATATAAATGTGTTCTTTAGTTCTTTTTTAAAATTTCGTTGTTTCGTTCCGTTTACTCGCTTCACGCGCTTCTGGATGAATGAATAGAAGCACGCTTGCATTGTTCAACTGATTTCCCCTACGATCAAAAAAACTCACTCATTCATTCACTTGGGACAACAATAAAAGACAAATTCGACTGCCTATCTCAACTTCAACACCGTCCGGACGACTATAAATTGTTCCCAACCTTTTACTCTTTTCGAAATCTTCATCCTCTTGGTATCCCATCCTCATCAACACTTGAGCACTATTGCTATTTCTGAAACCTCTTTTCTACTACTCTTTTGATCTCTTTATCCAAAAATGGTGTCTCCTTCTACTCCTGACTCTCACAAGAGCTCCAGCAGTCCTACTGCATCAAACGCTACCCCTTCGCCTCCTCAGCAGAACACGCCTTTCACTGAGATGACGGACCCGCGATACAAGAAGACTATGGACTACTCTCAGCTTTTCACTGCGTCTAATGGCTTCGGCCAGGGACCGCAAATTCCAGCTGTGCCTCTGAACTATATTCCTCCTGTTCCTGCTCAGCATACTACGCCTCCTCCTTCGGAACAAGCTCAGAACTTGGGGTCATTCTACAGAAACACCTTCATCCCCCGCAATGTGTCAAACACTTTGCAGCCTTCTGGCAATCTTCAGGCCCAGGTTCAAGCTCAGAATCCTCTGGCTGTGAACCATATGGCTGCTCAAACAGCTATGCCCGTCCGACAGCCAGCCATTCCTCCAGTCGGCCACGCTTCCCCTGTTAGAGACAGCTTCGCAGGAAGCCTCGCCCCTTCACCTGAAATCTGGGAAGGTCTTAAGAATCGCTTCAACCAGTTTAACCTACGCGAGTCTCAAGCTCCTACATCTGCACCAGGACAAGCCTTCGCGTCGGACCAGGAAGCTCGACCGT
The DNA here is from genome assembly GCA_013624355.1 of Fusarium caatingaense. Classification (NCBI taxonomy): domain Eukaryota; kingdom Fungi; phylum Ascomycota; class Sordariomycetes; order Hypocreales; family Nectriaceae; genus Fusarium; species Fusarium caatingaense. Next base: position 178,730 of record JABKKP010000122.1, read on the forward strand.
TCAAGCTTCCCAACTATCTAAGCTCGTACGAGCCTCGACAGCCTCGCGCCCCCAGTAGCAACCACTCTGTTCGTTCTCAGCCAGATAGTCCTACTCTTGGTCAATCTTCTACTCCTCGGGGCTTCAGACCCATGGCTGCCATCAACCACAACCGTCCTGTTACTAGCACCGAGAACGGGCAGGTTGAAGCTGAGGTGAACATCTTCTCAAACAACTACAAGGGCGAACATACCATGCGTAACGCAAGTGCCATGAATCTTGCCCCAGAGGAGAACTGTGCTCTGTGGTTGACCAACCTGCCCCCGGATGTTACTCACAACCAACTTCTGGCTCAGATCCGCAACGTCGGCCGCATCTGGTGCACTGTCATCAACGAACCTGACTACGAGCGCCATGACACCGCTGCCGCTAAGGTTGTCTTCTTCACCCCTGGCCCTGCGCAGCTGCTGCTCTCCAAGTCTTTGACGCAAGGCCTCGAAGTCTCCGGCTACCCAGTCCGCGTCACTCACAACCGAGTCAAGTATGGCGAGCAGCCCATGGTCGGAGCTGCCTCTCGCGTTCTAATCATCACCGGCAAATCAACCTTTGTCAACGCAGAAAGCCTGACCGAATTCTTCAAGGAGCGCTTCGTCTTCGAGGTTGACGAAATCACCCCTCTCATCGTCCAGCCCTCGCGCGTCAAGGGCGGCCGCTCAGTAATCGAGTACCGCTTCGGCAGTTTCCGATGCCAGGCACAGATGGGCAAGATGGCTCTGGAGAAGGATCGACCTCTAGGATTTGAGAAGGTCGAGTTTGGAGAGGATCCCTGTGAAGTTGGAGACACACTCAGCGCTTACGGCATTGCCGCTGAGCGCATTCAAGGAAAGGGAATGTAAATCCGTGGATTATTGGAAGGAATGATAGATGGATTTTCGTGTATTGAACAATGATGTTTGGATTGGAAGGATATTGCTTGTCTATGTCGAGAGAGCTTTGTTGCAAGCTCTTCTAATCATGGATGGAAAGAATTAACTGGGAGTTAATCAAGATAGACTCATGAATACACTACTGTAGACACTTCACCTCTGATGCGCCCTTGATTTCCATGCTCGAATTGTGACAGGTAGACTAAGTAGGGAATGAAGCAATTCCCAAGCTGAATTAGCCACCCATTCTAGCGAAGCATTTAGACTACCGCTCAACGTTCAGTAGCAGCATCATCACGGACATACCCGCGCCTAAAGTGGCCTCACATTGAGTTTATCAGCGCCTAAATTTAGCCCATGACGCAGAGTTTGGCCATTTTGGTCGTTGTTCCATCGACTGCGGCTCAGTGGCACCTCCTAGTCAACCTATGGTCAGTGGAGGCGCCATTGGCGTAGTGCCCATGTAATTGTGCCTACTCAATACCATCACCACTTCCGAGTCTTATACACAAAGCAAGCCGTGGCGTCATATGACAAACAATAGTTCTGTTCGAATACACTATCGTGGTTGAACTCCATCAACGCCGTTGGTCTAGTTATGCTAAATACTATACATGATTAATTGATGTTATCATCGTCTTCGATCCTTCAAGGACTCGTCCCAAGGAAGCCAAGTCTGGCGATCAAAAGTAGGCATGCACTTGACCTTCTCTGGTGGCTCGTACTGCCAATTAATATTCGCCTTGCTTTCATCCATGTGCTGCACGACTTCATTCGTAAAACCCTTGAGTTTCTTGATGTCCTTTCCTCTCGCGTTTGTGTACTCCAGACTAACACTGGGCACGACGGCGATCTTTCGGTATCCCTTGTGCCATAAGTCTTTGCAGAATAGTTGGGGTTCGCCTTGGAAACATTCGTCCTTTTTAGGGTCGCGGAATCGTAGGCCGTTGAGGATCGGGGCCGCTGTGAATGCTGTTGCGCCGTTCCAGCATGCGAATACTTGAAAGGGAAGATGGGCGTCGTATGCCATTCGTGCTTCTCTGTTTCCCCTGAAAAGATCCCATGCGTCGTCCCATGAGCCGTCCTTGGGGATGGGGAAGAAAGTGTCTCCGGCAAGTGTTCTCGCAACCTGAGATCATGTTAGTCACTAATTGGGACCTGAGGACGAGTGAAACTTGCCCATACGTCGTAAAAGGTCGGATCGGGTCCCGCGTAAGTAAAGTCCATTGCGCAGGTCATATCAGCATTGAGGTTGCGACGCTGGTATGCAAGCTCGAGTATATCGTCGGGACATGCTGCAACATCGTTGATGAAGAGCACAGTCGTCTGGTCTGAGGCCGGCACCTTCTTCTTAAACAGCGGCTCGAGAGCCAAATTGCGCAATTGTGCCAACTTGCGGATTCGCGCGCCTTTGGAAGGGTTGATGGCTGAATTGTTGTAAAAGTATCTTATTCCTAGTTCTTCCATGAAGGGGTGTAAAGCGTCAAGGACATCGGCTGTGCCATCGGGGGAATTGCCCTCGACGATTGAAAGGGCGCATCGTTCAGGTCCAAGGTATTTTATCGTCTCAACAATACTTCCCATGAGACGAGGGAGCAGGTTGACGACATTACGCAGATTCAGGGCGAAGTAAAAGTCAATGGGTTCCTCATCGTCATCGTTTTCGCGTTTGGCATGTGTTTTCTTAAGTTCTTGGTATCGCTTGGTGTCCAAGGGAGGGCATTCTAGACGTGGGCGCTCTTTAGATGAGGGATCGAGGATGGCGTGAATATAAGGTGTAATGCGCTCGGTAGAAAGTATAGAGCCTGATGACTATTAGTTCGAATTACTCTCATTTCGAGTATTGTGAATGAAAACTCACCATTTTTAATCGGAATGGCGGAGCCTATTGGTGTAGCGGAGGTAGTTGTAGAGGATATTGTTGCAGTTGTTGTATGAGAGCTGATGGTGGATGAAGAAACCTTTTCAGCATAAACCGTGTATGATGATTTTGACGTTGATGTTGAACTGGAAGGAAAGGAAGGTATTGTTTCTGTAGACGTGGTCGCTACCTGATTTGGGGCGTAAAGAGGAAGGTACGTCTCCGATAGCCGAGTGATATGATCTCGACCCAAGTATAAGCTGGTCGAGATTAATAAGAAGCAAACGAGAGGCACACAAAGAAAGAAGATTGAGCGATGCATTTTGAGTCACCCAAAGATCACAAGAAAGGATGCAAGAAACAGAGAAAAGAGCGACAAGGGAGGAATTAAGAAGAAGTATCCTATTCATAAAGTAGAGCTACGGCTGAATCAACTCAAGGGCGAGGCACAGCACAGCACCTCACTTCAACGATGGCATGGCGCCGATAATGAGGAGCCACTTACCAAGGGAAGGGTTCGGATGACGGCAGTGATCGGGGGGTCCGTTACTGTAGGTGATAGAATAATTGAGTCACTTTATGATGGAGCATATAGGACATATTTCTGACGCCCTAGTGATATGGCACGTTACAGCGGGCAACCCTCCAATTCAGCCCAGCCACTCTCTCACTCTCATTCGGGGACCTCGTTTACACGGGAACTAGCAGGGGCTCGATCTTGCAAACAATCATCAATACGATATTTATCTGCGCAATGACCTGACGCGGTAACGTATTTATTAAGGATCCATGGAATTCCAGCAGGTGACACTCACTTGCTGACTCACTGATTGAACAGTTCGTAAACAATAGATAAGCTTGCAGTAATCCATCCTTCAAATTCTAATCATCTCATTCATTTCCGACCCTGCATTTTAGGCTGATAATCCATTGGACCTTTCTTCTAAATCACTCAATCCTGCGTCCTTCGTAAGGCAGGGTCGCAACTTACAACTTGCCTTTTCTAGCCAAGACAAATGTCAGATTCCTTGTCTAAACGACCGACCAATTAGAGTCACCTATCATCTGCAAGGAACATGCCGATCGAAACGGTTGATCATTCCGTTTGAAACGGTAACAACCAACATCCAGTCCAGCGACATACAACCAGGTAAGTCACTGAAGATTTATCCTCTACACTAAGGCTTGGGACATGGTCTAAGCTGGCATAAAGTAACTGATTATTTCGTCTCTTATTATGCTTTTAAAGGCCAATTCTTCTGACACCTGGACATGTACGACCGACCAACAGCAAACAGCGGGTTCTGTAACTGTCCCAAGCTTCACGTAAAACCAACAAAAAGCAAGCAACCCTTGACCAATATCCCCGTCGCGATGTGTTGTACAATTAAAATCCGCATGATTTTCGTCCCACTGCCATGCCTAAATAGAATAATTTATCTGGCTTCACCGTCCATCTTCAACTCTCTCCTTTCCCATCTCTTTTGATGTCCAAAATGCAGCGAATAATTTGTGCTTTTCTTTTGTTTCACTTCTACATATGTCGCAGTCATGCCCTTTACGCCAAGATTCCCACTCCAACTGAGACATCAGCGCCGAGTCGGACAAATGACCACCTTGCAGAGCGTGGCGTCCCCTCCGAGATGATAACATGCGGTTACAAGAATGGAGATCCAGAGGCTGTAACGACCCCGCCAGCTAGAAGTGTTTGTCGATTTAGTACGCAAAATGGGTTGTGGGGATTGTGTAAGAGTGGCGGTGATCCCAGTTGCACTCTTGTCGGACGATGTCGAGATCACCATGACTGCTTCGGAGGTTGTGGGAAGACAGAGAATACCAAGTTCCTGGCGACGACATGGTAATGCAAACTCACTATGGGCTCGAAGATATACTAACATCGGCGTGTTGGCAGCAAAAAGGAGCAATACTGCAGCTTTGCATACTTAATCATGGACGAAGGACACACATATACTCAAATGGGATGCGGCGCCGTCTTTGCAACAGATACTTTCTTCATGACACCCAAAGTCCCGCAGTTGACAAAACCCGGTACGACAGAAACGACAATGACAGCTGAGACATTGGAGCCGACGAGCGACACGACCGATGAAACCGCCCCATCGGAAACCGCTTCTGAGACAACGAACGAGGCCTCTGGTCCTCGCCCGAGCAGTAACGTGGGCGCAATAGTTGGTGGTGTCGTTGGAGGCCTGGCTGTTATTTGCGGAACTGCCATCGCTGCTTTATATCTGTTACGGAAGAATCGACACGACCGACCCGAGACTGAGAAGGGAACTGCTACGAAGCCGACTACGACTGATGATGGACCTAAGGAGCTGGATGGATCGAATCCGTCGGGGGTATTGGAGAGTAGACAAGCTTCTGAGTTGCAAGGGAGTGCCAGTCCTGCTCCTCCTCAACTTCCACCTGTCGAGCTCCCCTAAGGCTCTATACATCCTTTGATCCACACTCGGCTATGGATATGAGGGTCAGTATTTTAAGCTTAATGTTTATTCAAAGAGACAATCTTTATTTGGGAGGACATAGGGAAGTTTATGATGGGGTTTTGATCTTTGCGAGGTCAAGGAGTATTTCATGGGGGGATATTGGAGTTCAAGGACTGCATCACAGGGACATTCTTTTCTTCGGAGTTCTAGGTTGATATTCACAGAATGGAAAACAAACTTGATAAGCTCTCGGTTTCCAGAAATATCAAAACCGATAGACTGACATTCCATTGTCTGGATATGTGTCACGGTATATGAACATGTTTCAACTTGTCGTTGCAGGTATGTTAGTTTGAATGGAGACATCGAACCCGTGATATTGGTTTTATTTATTTTTATCCGAGATATATGCAGATACTAGAAGATAGCCCTGAAATGCCGTAACAGTTTCTCTTTGCTTTATTCTGTACCGATAGTTTCAATGAGCGAACGTGGGTATCGCGAACTCCTAAACTCCAAAATCTCATGATCCTCAAGTGCAAAACCCCCTCGCATTTTCCTTTGATAACCAGTAACGTGGCATATTTGGACAATCCGTCAAGCAACTGCAAAAGGAACCATCAACATTAGAACAGCCATTACAAGTATTTCAACCTTAGATATACGTACGTGACCATATTATCCCACGCTGTGCAAAGACAGTCGCGATCCGCCCTCGGACATTCATGAGGCTGCAAGATATTAGCACAGATAGCAACTCCCAGGCAAGTTTCCCATACCGTTATTGTTTCAAGGCATCTCTGGTAAATCTCAGCACACTCTTTGACTCCAGTAGGCTTGGCAGATGCTGCAGCAGCAGCGAAAATAACAAGGCTGGTGGTGAATCTCATGATGATAGTCGTCAATAACCGAAGAAACAAATAACGAAGAGAGGGATCGAACAAGGCGGGTCTCGAGGCCATATACTTATATTCGTGGCAATTGAATTATAAGATTCAGGTCCGTTGCGTAACGTGGAATGCATTTGGAAATCGAGACCCTGCCACTATTCCCAGATCGTCCGAGCTAAACGCTTTCCGTGGAGATGATCAGCCACGATAAGCTTATCTTCATAATGAAGTTCCTGAACTTTACTGACCATGGCTTGGACTATCAATTGAATTTCACTCTATTTGTTCTTGGTAGTTAATGGATTGTTGGTAGAGTGGCCAGACTGTTGTGGGGTTGGATGACGTTCTAGAATGACGTCCAGTCTTGATGACCGCGAATTTAGCAAGGAATTCATCACGAAAGCCGAATCTGGATAGAGATTGTTCAAGAAGAGATCTATATGACCTGGAGAAGACGATGTACTGAGACTTGTGTGCAAATTAAGATAATTATTCCTTCGCCAAGATCAAGCCTTCGGGCGGAACCATTCAAGAAACCACCATCAGTCAAACCGAGAGGAAGAGATAAAGCTAGTTTGATATTAAGCTCCCAGATCATATTTCTGCATCATACTAAATAAGCTAGCAGTCAAATATCAAGCAAGTCCAGCTACAGGCCTAAGCATACCGACGACATTCAAAGCATACTTCAACTTCCACATCGCAACCATCGAAGCAAAAATCCCAGCAACAGCACTCGTCAACGACCCTTTACCTACCATCTTCGCAAAAGCCATCCACCACATCATCTTGTGTCTAAGAACAAAGTCCTTCGACTCATCAACCCTTGGAAACTTTTCATTCGGAATATCCTTTTCTAAGAAGCTGCAAAGTGGTGCCCACCCTTCTTCAATGCGGAACTCGAGCATCTTGTCTGCAGGAACTATTCTTCTGACTAACTCGTAGTGTTCGTAGTAAACCTTTCGTGCGGGCGAGTTGGTCGAAAAGTCTGTCATGGTGTGGAAGTTGGCGGGCATGACCTTCTTTGAAAATTCCCAAAAGGGCCCAGCTTGTTTGGAATCAAAGCTGGCGAGGGTATTCCAAAGAGGCCAGCGTAGAACTCTAGCGTCGGCCGAATTCATGTTTCGTAGCCAACTTTCCACATCCTGTTGAGTGACTATAACTTTTGCTTCTGGATATGCGGCTACAAGCTCCTGTACGAAGCATATAGCCGGGATATCCAGCACAGCATCATAAGGACCAAGTATCTTATCAAACTCGTTTCGACCCCATGGTTTGCCCTTGCCATGGAACTTTGCATCGAGGGCTTCGCGCCAGAGACTAAGGTTTGTCTTGGGACTGCCCTGGGCTGTGGACAAGTGGTATGGGTTATAGCCCAGTTGTTTAAGGGCCGCGAGGAGGGTCATGGTCCCTGTTCGGGATTGTCCGAGACATAGGACGCGCATGGGCTTTGTGCGGGCCATGGGGTAAGAATCGATACGTCGGCCAGTCATTGGATGAGGTTTGATATTGTCAATTTGACGGAGTTTGCGAGTATCGAAGGTTTCTGAGAGGGAGGTTTCGCCTTTGGCTTTGGGTAGGGGCATGATGAAATACAATCGAAGCTATTATTTGATTTTGAGAGATGATCTCATAGCAGCAAAGAATCAAGCTCAAGTGTTATTTGAAATCTTGCCAAGCTTCATAATCCAAGGCCGGGAATTTCCTGTTTTAATATATTATACATGTACGTGTCTCATAAGCACTAAATCGCGATATCATGACGATATGGCCCCCAAGCTGACACGGAGTTTGTTAAAACAGGCCGCTTACATGAATCGAATAGCCCCGAAATGGTGTGCAGTAACGGATAAAAAGATTACAGATGATTTTAGCCATCGCCAAGAGCAATTGACCCAGCGAGTGGAAAGACTTTATTTCCGAAATGCCAATCATGTCAAGAAAGCGGATTAGTCTCGGGCTGCTCACCTAATCTATCGAAACTTTATGCCACTTATTGCTGTATTTAGTGATGCTATATTTACACCCGGATAAGAGCTACTGAGTAAGCGGGAATAGGAATTATCCTTTCAATGATTCCGGTATAAGTATATACATAAGAACTCAAATCTATACGACGTGATATGTACAATAAGCTGCGTGAGTAATCGTTCCCGTTGAACTTCTTCCCGCACCATCCTCCCTCCCTAATCACTCCACCATCGCGAGCCTGCCCAGTCCTCTCACCTCACAATAGCCACCTCTTAAGGGAAGTTGGAGCCAGCCTTGAACTCAGTCTGCGGCTTGACATTGACACCCTTGACAATGATAGTGCTGCCAGTTGAGCTGGTAACACGGACATCAACCGTCTCGGTTCTGAAGCCGCTGGGGTTCTCGAAGAAGTTGTATTCCTTCCTGGTAGTTCCGACCCAGGTTCGGCCGTTGTCGGTGCTGACTTCGAGGCTCTTGACGGGGAGGTTGCTGTTGCGGACTTGCATGGAGAACCAGAAGGGGCTTGTTCCTAGATAAAGTTAGGCGTGGGGTGCAGTGAGAAGCTTGGAAGGAATGACTTACCCTCTTTGTTGCGCAGGACAAGAGGAGCGGTGATGTCGCAAGAAATAGCTCTCCAGCTAGTCTGAACAAGACCGTTGGTTCCTCCAACAGCAGAGAATGCATTTTCAAAAAGATCCAAGTGTCCTTTGTTGCATTCGTTGCATCTATCAACGATCTATGAAGAGGTCAGTAAAAGCCGCTCAATGGCATTCCCATATGAAAGCACATACCATAGCCTTGATCTTCTTGCCACCTGGGCCAGTAACCTCAATACAGTTACCGCAAACACCCGCACTGTTCCAGTTCGAACCAGAGAATGCAGTTCCATAGATGCCAGAAGGAATAGTGTAACCAACAAGTCCACAGGCACCTCCTCCGACGTTACCGCCGTAGTGAGTAGAGGTGCCGGATGAGACCTCGTCGCTGAGGTATCGTCCAGCAACGAGAGCCGGGCCGGCGAGGAGGATGGAGAGGAATTTCATGTTGAAAAGATAGATGAAGAGGCAGGGAAGAGGTGATAGTTGTCTGGGATAAGTGATCTGCCAAAACAATATCCAGCAAACGCACCAGTTTTTATACCATCCAGGTCAATGATTCAAGTACCGACCTCTCCAT